>OX418224.1:45649528-45694528 GCA_948455865.1 Conomelus anceps
GGAGAAGGAAGAGAAGGAGGCAGGAAAAGCAGGAGAATACACCTGAGGATATGATGCATATGATGGGATGGCGAAAAAGATAGCTCTAAATAGAGAAAATACTATCAGTTACTGGAATAAGTCTATTCACGTCAGTTTGACACAGGTGGTATCCGAAGTTTGAAAAATTGATTTTGAATATTGCCAATATCGTCTTTGAATGTTCCAGTTCTGGATGAATAATTACTCACCAGGTGTTCAAAGTAACTAAATCTCGAAGCTAGAAGAATCACTCACCCACTTGCCATCAAATATTATTGTTAGACATGATTGAATTCAATTTATTGTAGACTATTGTTTTGACTAGTGAAAGGGTTCAATTAAATCGTAGACTATTGTTTTGACCAGGGAAAGTGTTGTTAGAAAATGTATCTGTTCACAAAAAAAAAGGAAGTGAATTTACATGTATCAAATATCAAATAACTACCACTTTTCCAAATCAATTGTGAAACGGTATAACATATCGAAACAACAAGAGAAAGATTTCAATATACTAGAAAGGTTTTAATAGAAATAGATTTCTATATACTGAAAGCTAATTTAGCTTGTACTTGTGTTGTACTGTACTTGCACTTGTACTTGTACATTCACTACTATTGTACTTGTACGTGTATACTTTAATACAATATATTACTTTCTTTGTTCACATGGAAAACTTTGGACATGATTTAATAGCATACACGTGGAGGTTGTCCGTCTGGAGTCAGTTTTTGGCAAAGCTCTTGCTTTGACTATTGAGTGTATAGAATATTATAATTCTGGACATGGATCATGCAGTTTCGACTAGGGAGCTTCTGGATATGACAATAATAATGATCTTGTTCAAATCTCCTTTGTACGAGACAAGTTGAACTGATTGCAGGGACAATAGGAGTGGACAGATAATACGTACACCAGAATAAACCCTATAGTCAGTCACCCGTCAGTTCTATTCTCCAAGCCAATGACACAACGCCGAACGGTATTCTAGGGTTATCAGCTTCTCTGAGAAGTTGTATTAGAACCGTTTTAGTCATGTTATAGGGAAAATGGTGCACCTACTGTGTTCACACTAATATTTTATTCATTTATTTTGTAAGTTTGTTTCAATCAATCACTTTTATTCCAAGACAAATACAATTTATACAGTTCATAAAGTTTGTAATAAATAACAACATTTCAACATTTATTGAAAAACTACATATTCGCAAAGAAATATCTGTGCGCGGATATGAGTTGCGCTTATAAATAATTCAAACAAACAAAGGTATCATGATAAACACAAAAACAAATATATAGAATAAAAGTTAACGAAGTTACCATGCAATTTCCTTAGAATTAATTATCCAGCCATCAAATTCCTTCACATTATATCTTTTACGACTTATATATATAATTCTCATAGGAACGGAATGTAAAATAATGTTTACTCTGTAATTGTATTGATATCTACAAACATTTAGGTCAATTCTTTGTCGGTTTACTTTCAAATGTCCAAGATTATATGGAGTTTCACGGACTATTTGTTGCTTTTTATTTCTATCCACATGCTGAATTAGACTCTTCATGCATAACTATTTGAGAGTGAGAACACCGAATTCTCTGAATAATTCGGTGCTTGGGTAGAGCCTCGGTTCACCCAAAGCCGCTCTAATGATATACTTCTGCATGACAAATAACTTATGGATGTAGCAATTTGCTGCACCACCCCACGCCAGTAAATAATATCGCAAAATAAATTGAACATAAGCAGAATGAACAATGTTTAGGAATGAAGAAAATTTTAATGAGGATTCAATGTAAGAATGAGAAGAAATTGATTTGATTTGAATTTATAATACAATGATTTTCATATTCTATTGATGTATAATGTATTTCCTTCTATTTTAATCAAACTTAGGACAAAAATCAATCCAATCAGAATAAATCTATGCTCGATTTTATATTATTCGATTCAGAACAGAACAATAGTCTTTTATGAGGACTAAAGCTGTTGAAGAAAGTTTTTATGTAGTAATTTATGTCCTACTTGTCCTATGACATAGGAAAACATATTTGGATAGGCTTTCTCCGGCAGCAGTTCCCTAAAAGCTTCCACTGAAACAATCGAAAGAAGGAATCGATTACGATTGTGGATATAAATATAAGGAACGTTAGGGTTGGCTTTGTGTTTGGTACAGATATCGATTATTATAATATCGAAATTTGCATTCGAATGTTTCTGTGCAAGGATACGGGCTGCAAACTTCCCTCCTCCCTTTCTTTTTCACTCTCTCCAGCTAACCCCCTAACAATTTATGATTTGTTTTATTTTTATTGTATTTTTTGTATTCTGCTTCTTCTATTCTTTTTTTATTTATTAGTGGAATAAAAAGAATTAAATTTGGAAAATACTGAACTTTATAATGTTTTACGCATGAATAACTTAAGGATGAATAAACAGCTTTTAGTTCATATCTCTCATAAGAAACTCATACTGGTCATTCTTACATAGTCAAATCAGTAAAGTCAAGTTGAGCTAGTAAAGAAAAAATATTTATTAGAATAAATGGATGTATGAATAAACTAATAAAGATTTTTGGCTTGAAAATGTCAAACTCCAAATTATATCATCTTTTTTCGGAGTGTGATAGTGATTAGTTTGAAATTAAAAAATTAATATTCTGCAAAAGGCTTGTGATTGTGGACAATTATTGTACTTAAAGGTAAAATTTCAAGTGAAACAGTGACCTAACCTAAGATTTTGATCCTACTTTAAAATTTTGTGAAAAGCAGTTTAGGGCAATAGCCTGTTGTATTAACATTGACTGTATTTTAGTTAAATGAATAAATATACACCTGAAGTCAAGTATTTAGATAATTTGATAATAGATAACGTGAAATTGGTGAATAATGATGTAAGAATAAAATAGAAAAATAATTCAAAATTGATGAATAATGATATAAGAATAAAATAGAGAAAAGAAGAAAGAAAGTGGAATAGGGTTGGACGGAATAGAGTGGAGAATAAAAGATATTGATGATTAAGATGGATATTGTTAGATAAGAATAAGTGTAAGCGAATAAAAGAGCGTGAGTAGAGAGATTGAGAGACAAAAAGAGTATGAGAGGGAAAAGGACAGATAGAGAGGAGAATGACAGAGCAACGAAGGAATAAAATTACACAATAGCTCTTGTATTTGAAGTGATGGGTCCTTTTGTACTTCAAGAATAGAGTGCATTGAAAACCTGATTGGAGGTATTCTTTTTTCAATAGTATCATTTCCAGAGTGCTTCACTGTTTGATTCTCTTCTTTTCAGTTTCAAAACCGAGTTTTCCTCATTCATCACTCCTGAAACTTCCACAGCTTATTTCTTCATCTTATCTCTTTATCTTGTCATCTCTTATCTTTGGGACGAATATCTTGGGGCGAATCTTTGTCCAATTTCGCCATGTCATGTAACTGCATCGCTTAGATTGTCTTCACCAAAGCTTATAACATTAACAACATACAAACTTCATTGTAAATAATTTGTAGCACTATAAAAAGACTACTATAGTATCTATGTGATTTTGAAAATTTTGTTTTAACTACTCATATTATGCGAAATTTGTAAACTTACATGAATAAAGAAATCTAATCTAATCTCTTATCTGTTGACACGTATCTTATGTTACATTATTTGGTCCTCCATATAACTTCATGCGATAGATAGATAGATAAGTAAGTAAATAAGAAGTAAGTAAGTAAGTATGTGAGTGAATTGAATAGAACAGAATGGCTGCCTTTATTTTATCCTGGGAAGGCGAAGTTAGGGCGCAACTGGCCCTCTCTCCCACTCAACCCTCCCATACAACACTAACTTGTAACAAAAATTAAAATTAAAAATAGTAAGGAAAAAAATTAATAGTGAGTGAGTGAGTGAGTGAATGAATGAATAAATGAATGAATTGATGAATTGATGAATGAATGAATAAATAAATAGATAGATAAATAAATAAATAAAAAGGTAGATAAATAAATAAATAGATACATAGATAAATGAATAAATAAATAATAATTCATGAATGAATAGATAAATAAATGAGATAAATTAATTAGTTACTTATATACTGTGATTCCAATTTAGTAGTAAATCAATTGATTAATAACTAATAAGTTGAATAATTAAATAAGCAAAGAGTAAACATAGATACGCATTGCTAAAAAAATGAAGCTTCTGACTGAAGTTTATCACAAGAAATAGAAAAAATTAGGAAACCAGAAGCAAATTTTTTCTCCGGGCTGCTTATGGAAAATGGTCTCAGCAATAAAAATCGAACGAGGGAATGTGGAAGATTGTAAAACCCATCTAGAGAGAATGCATTATCGAAGTTGGGCAGATCAATGATGCTAACTTCGATAAATGGTGAGGAAAATTGGTCTCTCAGTACTCCACAATTCTTTTCGACTACAGAGATATCCACATCTGGGAAAAATATTATTGGATCTCTCTCTCCTATTCTTGTCTCGAACGCTCGTGGCTCAAGGCTATAATCTTCTCTTCCTCCCACAGCAATCTCGTGATACACGTTCATGAATGTGCTTCATTGAAAAGATTCCTCACCATTGAAACCAAAACAAATTTATCAAGATATTAAACTCTTGGCTGCTGTGTAGTTCCATCTTGTAAACTGAATCTGAGAAAGGTCATCACAAGTTTAAATGTTATTTTCTCATATGATTAATTCAAATTAATTTTATTAATAATAATAATTTCTCTGGTTAGAGAAGTGATAGCCGTAAGGCGTAGCAGGTATCTTTTCAATTTTTTTTCTTGAGGATGAAGCCCACATAGGTCTTAGACCTGTGCGTGGGTAATGAGTTGGATGATGGTGATTGATGAGTTGGACCTACAGTTTTAGGTGGGTTCCACCACCGGGAAGTGATTTAACAGCAGAGAACAGTTTTTTTTGCTGGCCAATCTAATCGGTCACCGTTACAAACAGGTCCTACGAGAACGCAGCTTATCTCTATCTGATTGAACAGATACCAGCTACGGCATGCTGCTATCACTTCCCTCAATGAGATAGAGATAAGCTGCGTTCTCCTGGGCACTCTTTGTAAGAGTGACCGATTGGATTGGCCAGCAAAAAATACACTGTTCTCTGCTGTAAAATCACTTCCTGGTGGTTCGGAACCCACCTAAAACTGTAAGTCCAGCTTATCAATCACCATCATCCAACTCATTACCCACGCACAGGTCTCAGACCTATGTGGGCTTCGTCCTAAAAAAAAAAATGATTGAAAGTACAGCACTACCAGAAGTTACTCACAATAAAAAATCAACATTGCGGAAAATTCTGTATGTATAAAGTCTTAAATCTAATAAAAATTATCGCAATACTGAATTTTGTGGCTCCCACTATATAAATATGTGTCTGGATGTCACTATTTCGTTTATTTCGTTATAAAAGTATTAGAACATGCAAAAAATTATTACATTAGTTTCCCAAAATTACATGTTACTAATTGAATAATAAATTAGAAGAAACGTTTAAAAAGAAAATAATATTCATTCATTTACAAGATTTTGAATTGGAAAATAAAATATTAAAAAGTTAATATTGACTATATATGATACTAATAATATTTTTAAGATTACATGCTGAAATGTTAGTATCGATTATATAACGTATTTTATCACGAAATGAGAATGTGCTAAATCGATGTCAGACATTCTGAAACGATGTGAAAAACTTTTCTATCCAACCATAATAAAAAAGAATATAATATTCTAAATTCATTTTTTTCATCTACATAATGAAACCATGCATAACCAGTGTTTAGGACATTTGAAGCTATGTGGAATACTCTCTTATCCAACTAACATAAATAAAAATAGGCCTACAATTTATCACATTTCAGAAGATAATTCAAATGAGTTTCATATAAATGGGCCTTGAATTTCGTTATTGTTGGTGATGCCAACATGAGACTTGGGCGTGGGTAATGAGGTGAATGATAACACATCGATACCAGACGGAGGAGCGGGATTCGAACTCATGACTACTTAAAAATAGTAAACGATAATTATAACACTATAATTATAATTATAACACTATACTTATAATTATAACACTAATATTTAAAAATATTAAACGACAGCAATCTGAAGTTGTGACGCCCCAACCAACTAGAAGTTGAACGTTGAACTTTTCAAAAGTCGTTTTACGCTCATTCATGAGTATCTCAAAAGCTAGTTCATAGTAGGAGTGAATTATCATATTTGTTATGTACCTAATTTTAAACTTCTGTGAGCTGAAAAGAGAGACAATCTTTGTTATTTCAAATTAAATTAAAAGTTTCATTCAATTTTCATTGAGGAGATTATCAAGCGGTTTTATTTAAATTTTTCTTTGAACGATTGGTGCGGTAATTTTCCTTCAAATTATACGAAATTCTTCACGCAAAAGCATGACTGAAAGTATATATATTTCCCCTTGCTACGAGTCCCTACAAGTTATATTTCCCTTCGTATGTTAGTCCTTTTACAATATTATATTTCTATTTACATTTTCTCCTATGTAATTATAATGAATGATAAGAAATCTCTGCTAGTGTTCTGTGCTAGACACTGTTCTCTGCTGTAAAATCACTTCCCGGTGTTTCGGAACCCACCTAAAACTGTAGGTCCAACTCATCAATCACCATAATCTAACTCATTACCCACGCACAGGTCTCAGACCTATGTGGGCTTCATCCTCAAAAAAAAAAAGAAATACGTATTTTGCTATGATGGTCTCTATAAATTATCTGAAAACAATAATTATTTTCTGTCCTATCTTCATGAAATTGTTTAGTATTCTCCGCTGCACATGAATTGAATACTATCAACCTCCTCATCTGGATTGAATAGTGATCATAAAGTGATTAATATCATCATCCTGATCATAAACCATCATCCAATAAAGTACTCATCATTGACTGAATCTATCAGTGGTAGCATTGCAATCATTCCAAGTTTGATGGCTTTATACTACCGAAATCCCAAGAAACGTATTTCGCTATGATGGTCTCAATAAATGATCAGAAAAAATTATTTTCTGTCCCATCTTGATGAAATTGTATAGTACTCCGTTGCACTTGAACTGAATAAAATAAATTTCCTCGTCTGGATTGAATAGTCATCATAAAGTGATAAAACTTCATCCAATAAAGTACACATAATTGACTATCAGTAGTAACGTTGCAATCATTACATGTTTGATGGCTTTATACTACCGAAATCCCAATGACCAAAACTATGAATTTGTAAGCCTGAACATTTCTGGATACCAGTATCCAACAAATTATACAAACACGATCGATACTGGGGAGCTATGTACACGATGCACCACTTTATTATCAATCTCTATGGAGAATTTATCGTGGTGTTTCGTAATGTTTGTCTCCAAACGTCCGTTTTGGATAGTTTGGGAAAACACACATCAGCACATAATGTTCCTGCTATTGATTACACCATCCGCATAGAGTCATAACAATATTGGCAGTTCTACTGGACCCAATGCCATATGAATCACAACATGCAGAGGTGTATAAGGCTTTAATGCTGATGATAGTTTAATGAATACCATTTAGGGGTGTAGCGTGGGCCTTTACTATTATAATAGAATTGTTGCCACTACAGAAAGCTATGTGGGTAATATGTGTATGAGTAAATTGGCACATGTGTTGACATAATAGATAATACGTGCATTATTAGAGCTACGACTGTTCACGAAACTGCTTTGTGTACACAGTGATTTCTGTTGGCTAGGTGATATTGCAATAATTTATTTCATGATTTTCAACAGTTCCTATAACTTCTATTCGAATGGAGAATTCTTCCTCAGCAATTTATCATATCGTACCACACTATAAGGAGTTTTCACTCTTTCAATTTATAAATAGAACTATAATAACTGCAAAACAGACCCCTTAGGTGATTCCTATCAATCAGATCTGTTATTTTCCTTTACTTTTTTTTCTATTCATACTATTCTTAGCTTCAGTAACAAGCAAATGTACTTTATTTTGTATTTCAAGTGTATGAATGTTCTTGAATTTTTTACACGTGCTTATTTTTTGAAATAAAAAAAAACTGAACAACAAGACAGTACAAGTCATGTCTAGTTACTGTACCCCGGTTATTGACAACGGCCGGTTAGCGTAGCCTTGTCTGTTTGGCACCGTTATTTTATAATAAGATCCCCAGAAGCATCAGAGATTTAATAGCCCCAAAATATGTATTTTATGTTAAATTAAATTTAAATATCTTGTTGACTCTCATGGATGAGATATGGCCATGCGATTTTGGAATGATATTGTATAGTGCTCTATTTTATTTAAATGTACTTAATTTATTTACGTTTTCAATTTTATTAAATAACTTTTCTTCTTCAATGATATTGGAATAATATTTTTTTCTTCAATAATGTCAGATGTTGGATGGTATTTTATTTAAATATACATATATTGTAAAATATTTTCAATAATTGTTATTAAAAGGAAACAATTATTAATTTTTGTATATTTTCCTTTAGCTTGCCGAAGTACGGCGGGATCCTCTTTCTAGCTCGAGCTTGCTCTTTTGAGGAAGTAGTTCCCAATTTTTTTCTCTATTTCTTTCTTGATAATTTTTTACAGTGTAACTGATTATTTTCTATATTTTATTGGATTATGTATTGTAATAAGGAATAAGTGAAATAAATAAAAAAATTCTTGAAGAATACCCCAACCTATTTGTATATTTTTGGATGTACTACTATTACATTTCAATTTGCCTTACCTTAAAAATTATTTTTATCTTGTTTCAAATGCAATCAATCACATTCCTGGTCATGCCATGAGCAGAGCAACAATAAACAGTACGAGACTTATCCTCCGGATTAATTGAGACAATACTCCATAAATTGCACTGATATTCCTGAGGGGACTAAGGGACTAAGGAATGGAATCTATAGGCCTGCGCATACGCATTCCCCATTCTTGAATTTCGATGTTCAGTTTCAGACGGATACTTCTTTCATAAAATAACAAATCCTCGCTTCTATGTATTCGCATTATTATTCCACATTTAATAGGGAATTTCTTAATCTCAAATGTCAAATAATCATATTTGAAAAATCTCAGATTTTCCAGTGAATAATTCTATGGAACCAGTTTTGAGTAGATTACCTTTGTAAGTCACCAGTAGGAGTAAAAATTACGAATTTTTACCACTTACTAGTTTGGCGTACAACTTGAAGATATTTATCGTTTACTTGATATATCCTGAACAGTTGCAGAGAGATATAATGGAAATTAGACTTGACAAGTTGTTACGATATAGATTACCTCCATTATAGATTCACATTATTCCTACAGATTCATCAGATCCAACATAGAAATTCGTTATATTGAGTTATTTTTCCAGTAAATTGAGCTATTCTTCCAGATTAGAGCACATTATTCCAGATTTGTTCATCAGATCCAACATAGAAATTCGTTATATTGAAGTTTTTGTTGTAAATTGAGTTATTTTTCCAGTTTTATTCATCGGACTCATTATAGAAACTCGTTATATTCAAGTGTTTGTTATTTTGTAAGAGCTATTTCTCTACCTATTGGAAAAGCATTTTGAGCTGACTCATCCACCCGAAAAAGAATGAATTATTTTATTTTTCCATGATGAAATACTTGAAAAGCAATCTAATATCAAGACTGACACTGTATTATATGTAAATGAAGTGTCAGTTTTTGATATTGGAGAATAAAATCTTTTGAAATAGCAGGAATAATTGGTTCTCGAATGTTGGAAATTCTACCAGCAATCAAATTTCCTTCCCTTTTGCCATCTGCGTTTGAAAAACAATACAAACAATCATTGTTGAGAAGATATAATTGTATGAGAAGTGTAATTTTCGTTTTTTCTTTTTTTTCTAGTTTTAGGTGGACTTTTGGTTTTCTTGCAAGCAGACTATTCATGACAAAATTTTGAGCAAAGTTTTATACTTTTTTCTTGCTTATATCACATAGCCTATATTTTTATTTGATTTTTTAATTTATATTATTTTCAGTAATAATTATTGATGCAGAAGTAGACTAATGATTGTTTTATGTAATTGTATTAGATGGAAGAGGGACCAAATGGTCCTAACCCTGCCAGGAGATAAAGCATTCAATCAATCAATCCACCATACTTTGTCAATTTTGGATGATGAGCATTACAATCAAATTAATTAACAAAACAAAAATTCATCATCATTCTGGGATAGTCATTCAATATTGGTTATTGTAATTCAAAATGGAATTCTTTGTGAAGATTGAAAATAGCCTAACATTTTGATTTTTCAATTTTCAAATTTTCGAAGAAAGCAGTTATTAGCAGAAGCTGTAGTTGATTTTTCTTGATTGTTTTTATCATGATTTAATAAATGAATAAATAAAAAACAGTTTCATTACTTCACTAGTAGGTATAATTATTTAGAAAGTCGTATCAAATTAGTTTCAAACAGTATCAAATTAACAAGTTTTTAGTATTCCACGTGAATAAAATTCCAGAGAACTCTAATGCACATGTAACACAAAATTTTAATCTGTTTCATATCACATGCTAGAGTGCAGTTGATCACGTGACCAATTAGAGTGTTATCAAGATAGCAGCCGGCTAATTCCCTGAAAGAAGAGTAATTTCACTGATATGCTCTCTGCAGTGTCCTACGCCTGGCATGATGATACAAGCTAATCCAATATGATCTTTCACGAGATAACTAAACTTTATGTGTGAATGTCAATGGTTCAAATTTGTTAAAGGTAGCTGTTGATTTCGGAGAAACTCTTTGATGACTACACGAATTTACTGGGGAATAAGTTATTCATTTTGACATTGACTTAAATTCCTCTGCTTTGAATATAATCTTCAACATTGCTTTATGTGTAAATGTCAATGGTTCAAATTTGTTTAAAAGGTTGTTAATTCCGGAGGACCGCTTTGATGATTTTATGAAATTTATTGAAACTGGGTTATTCATTTTAACAAAGACTTCATTTCCCCTGCTTTGAATTGAATCTTCAAAAATTTTCAAACATGAGTGCCTGTATAAAAGCTTTCATAATGTGAGTGCGGAAATAGGGCTCAAAGCTCTTGACATTAAAAAGTTGATCATGTCGTTTTTCTCTCAAGTAAAAAAAGCTTGAAAGCTCGTAAGCTTGAACCGTGTTTCATGCCAAGCTTAAAAAAGTAGATTTCGAAGTTGAAATTTTGAAGGAATGGAACGTAAGGATTTCATCTGATAATCGAGTTTTCATGGACCAAACAGCAGAAGCTGTGAGAGAAATTTTTTTCAGAAGAAACTATGTTTCGCTTCCTGACTTGTAACCATAATTCATTTTAATTCGTCGAAAAGGGAGCAAAGTATGAGAAGAGCCGAGAAAAAGACTCAGAACTTTGTTACAATTGCGAGGAAATATTTCGAGCGAAGCGAAAAAAGCAGGTTGTTCTTTCTTCTTGCTCATTTCAGTTCTGTTTTAATTTTTTTAACAGAGACAGAATGTACTTGTCTTTTTCATCGTTCAGTTGAGTGAATTTGAGATGATACTACTCATGAAATTTTGTTCATGAATTACTTTTATTGTGGAATTTGCATTCACAATCAATGCAAGAAAATGAATCTGCTGGAGTCGAAACGACTTCTGTGAATTTAAATCTTTTGTTGGCAAATGTTCAAAACAATTGGAATTTTCCACGAAATTCAAGCACTCATTTAAGTTTTCCAACAATATTAATTAATTGTTTTGATGGGTTCTTGAAAGAACGTTTCTGATTTAATATTTTTCTCTACTACAATAAATAATTTTGACGGTCTTCTTTGATCATTCCAGTGGTGAATTTCGTTTTTTTTTCAACGGCAACAGAATGAACGACTGGAAATGCTTATTTCGAAGAGAAACCAAAAAGTGAACTTTTTACAGCGAAAAAAAATAATAAATTAATTATTAATTTAACAATAAATTTGAGCATTAGTTATCGAATGTCGACACAAATTAATTCTTAACACTAGGCAGATGATTCAAAATTGTTAATCGATGACACCCACTATATAAATAATAATTATGTAGACAGAATTTATTAGTTTCGAATTCCTCAAAGTTGCGAAAGCCATCAATATAAATTAATAGCACTTTGAGGAATTCGAAATTGATAAATTCTGTTTCTGTACTTTTGTCAGTTTTTCGAGGATGAAGCCCACATAGGTATGAGACCTTTGCGTGGGTAATGAGTTGGATGTTGGGGATTGATGAGTTGGACCTACAGTTTTAGGTGGGTTCTGAACCACCGGGAAGTGATTTTACATCAGAGGACGAGAACAGTGTCTTCTTTGCTGGCCATTCTAATCGGTCACCCTTACAAAGAGTGTCTAGCTTATATGATTGAACAGATACCTGCTATGGCTCACGTTATCACTTCCCTAGTTATTTCAAACTAACTTATGAAATAATATTTGTTTGTGGGCCACTGAATTATTGCTTTGTCTTATCAGCTGAGTGAATATTATAATTCATGATGCTCTAGTTTGTTAAAATAGGTACTGATATTCAAAAATTATTAATAAAAAAAATTAGATGTCAGAAATATATTATTTTTTATTTTTTCTAGAATCGATCCTCTTACATCTCATGTTTTAGAAGTATATTCTCCATCTTTTCAAGTGTCCTTGTTTCTCTTTCCTCCCCTCCCCCCACCCCCCACCATCATGTTGGCCACAACCACAACACTGTGTCTCGGATTGATACTCATTAAATGATTTTTTTTAAAAAGCTTTTTGAATACTTGAGAGATAGTTTGAACTTTGGAAATGAACATCATAGAAATTTTATATCAGAGAGGCACTTTCAATTAACTTATACAGTACAGTACAGAACGCGCTACCAATTCCCGGAAAGCTTTTATGCATGTGGTCAATACAGCCAAAGTCAATAACGAAATGTGATTGATTTATAATAACAATAACAACTATAGAGCTACTTGAGGAGAAGGTCAATCTAACCAAAATCATTGGAGTAGCGTGATTGATTGAAATTATTGGAAAAATCGTATTAAATCGTGTAAGGGTAGAAATTAAATTTACCCTTAGGATTTAGTCAGGCTAGTTGGATTAAAGCGGTAATTTTCAGTCGATTTATTCGATTGGTATCGGTTGACTGGGAGCCTTGTGGCGTAATAATTAGATTTTTGCGCCCTGGAGCAGGTTTCTTATTTGCTCCCCCTCTTTGTTTTTGACGCGTTCCTGAAGGTCAAATACTCAATTAATAATAAAAGACAAGGTAGGCCTATTCTCAGAAAAATACATACTTTATTTATTTTTTTTAAATGATCAATAATGTTCAAAACTCTTTTTTGTGTGTGAATCTAATTTTATTTATTATAAACTTAAAAAACACTTTTGAATGGAAATTGACTCACGTTATGGCGTGACGGCCGTTTCGCTCTGTTGTCTAGAGCATCATCAGACGACCCACAGTACACTGAACGCCATAACGTGAGTCAATTTCCATTCAAAAGTGTTTTTAAGTTTATAATACATATTAGTGTAAACAAGATGGATCTTCAACATCCTAATTTTATTTTTTATTTTAAATAAAAACGGAAAATATTTGAGCCCAATGAAATTTATTCTAAAAATAAATAGGTTTTCCTGCTTGATTGATAACTTTCTTCACTTCAATTCACGAAATTTATTTGTAAGGTTTATTTATTGGAAAAAATACTTCATAATTTGTTATTCAAAAAATTGAGTTACAATAATTTTAATAAATATCTTTCGTTCAACAGAAAATAACTTTTCACTTATTTGTTCAAAATGTAAAAAAAAAACAGAAAGTTTAATCGGAATTTCAAGGAAAGGACATAAATCAATTTATAATATTCCTAATCAACTGAACTAATGAGAGTGATACTAATGAATTATTCTTTCAAACTTTTTCCTTTGAGATCTCTTCAAATAAGTTTAAGCCGTAATAATTATTGTTTTTTTTCTTTATTTGAAATTTTATCGATCCGATCGACTGAAACTATGAAATCGACCAATTTTATTATAATATTATTAAAGATAACAAGAGCTGTTATCTGGGAAAGAATTTCACAAAATAAACAGCAAGAAAACTTAAGTGCAGCTACCCCCGATATCTAATTCTTTATATTTGGAGAAAACGATGTGATAATCAAGTTCAGGTTCAATTCATGAAAGTTTCTGACAATTCAGAGTGACTGGCAACGATAAAACTTACTACTTATGAGCCAATGCTGAGAGACGCTAATATCCAGAGTTCCAAACTTGAAAGACAATGTAAACTTAACTTCGCAATCTGCTTGGATGTATTTTCCAGCTAGCTGGGCATGAATACCCAAATTTAATCACTAACGCTTTCTAGGCTAGCATAAAGCTCCAACATCTCATCTACCTGCTTGATCGATGAATGAGTGACGAATCTTATAATTAGCAAAAGTTGATAGCAATCTATTGTCGTGGTAATTTGATTTTCACTTATAGTAAGAGAATAACTTTCTCCAGAATATTAAGTGTCAAAGTAGTAATTACTGCGCTGTTTACTTCGAGTTTTGTGACATTGCGCTGAACATTGAACCGAGACCAAATATTGATTTGTAGTGGTTTTGGTCATTGCTCTACAAGAATTGATTTATTTTTATTGCGGATGATACCCGCATGAGTTTGGAGACTTGTGCGTGAGTAATGAGGTGAATGGGTGAATGATGAGAAAAATTCATTGCTGAATGGGATTCGAACCCAAGGCTGCAAGAAACGAAGCCAGCCGGAGACTTATTTTATCTCAGACTAGCGCTCCAACCAACTGCGCTACCAGAGCCGCCAACATTGAACAATCTCGTCTTCATAAAAGGAGGAATAAGTTCCATTGATATCTTCATGAAAAAAATGCATAATACAAAATACAAGTCCTAAGTATTACTCTGCAAAAATACACTACATTGAAAAACTTTTCTCTTCAAATCTGCTTCAACATCTAACATAAGAAATACGTTTCATTAATTTCTTTGAAAAATAAATGGCATAATGCAAGATACTAAGTCCTTTAAAAAATATTTCGCAGTTTATAATTCTATTAATTTAACTCCATGTCAGTTTGACACCATAATTGAATTTTTAATTGTTTTTCTTCAAATAATTCATTATATTCTATTCAAAAGTACTGACTTTTTGAATAGATGTTTGTACGAGACATTCAAGATGGCTAGAACCCTATTATAGTATTTCTTTGAGAGATTTATATTTTAAGCCCACATAAATTTTCCCAGGATCGCATCTAGTAATACTCGTTGATGTTTTAGATGCTTGGAAAATATAAGTATAATAATAACAACAAAATTTTAGTATGTTCAAAAGTCTCCTGTCTGTAACATTAATCTGGCTATTAAGTAATTTATTGAATATTTTTTTGAATAGAAATTATTGATTATCAATAATTAATGATAATCTATATTTTCCATAAATAATTTTATTTTTTGGTAATAATTCGGGTCTTTTCGGGTCTGCACTATAACCCCGCATTTCTTGTAACTTGTCATTCAACAGTAGATTCCTATTCTGGTGGCCAATACGATATAAAACATATTAACTTTTCAAGTGAATTCAACGACTTGCAGTCAAATTTGACTGCAAGTCGTTGAATTCACTTGAAAAGTTAATATTAACAACGCAGTTCGTCATGGAACAAGAAATTCAGGAATATAAAACATCTGTTATCAAACAGGTCAGGTTAGGCTAGGTTAGGTTAGGATGAACTCAATTGTAGTATAAACTCTACAGAAAATTCGACAATTTTTAAGAAATGCGGGTTTATAGTGCAAAAGACCCAATAATTCTTTATACATGGAAATTATCCCTGATGTGGAAGTTAGCTGGGCTTTCATCTCCATGTTATAATTTATTGATAATCTAGTTTCCGGAATTCTCAAAATGTAGTTCAATATACTACTTCTCCAACTTGCTAAACCAATCACATGAGACCCACTCGTTGCAACCATATTGAATTATTTTGGGGTTCGTACAGCATCATCACCTTTCGACCCGTCAAGAGAGAATGGAATATGAATTATTGACTTCAATACGTTGCCGACTACACATGCTTCGTGGCCTGTTGGGATCATCCTGGATCTCATTTATAATCGTCGACAACCCTTGTTTCAGAAACATGTTCGAACGTTCAATTTCGCCGATGTAATTTGTCGTCGGTGGACTTTGTGCATTTTTCATCATGTGTGAAACAATGAAGCGACAAAAAATGTGATTTTTCATCAGTTTAACGCACAAAGCATTTATGAGTATAGTAGTCGGGCACTCCAATTTATAATACTCAACAACACTAATAGGCTTAAATAGCTCACATCGTATTTCACTCCTAGTAAAATAATATTCTCACTTTGATTGTTCAATATTATTTCGTGATATTGAAGATCCATCTTGTTTCCACTAATATGTGATAAAAAATTGAAAAACACTTTTTAGTGAAAATTAACTCACGTTATGGCGTGACGGCCGTTTCACTCTTTTGTCTAGAGCATCATCAGACGATGCAGTGCACATTCAACATCATGTGTACTGTGGGTCGTCTGACAATGCTCTTGACAACTGAGTGAAACGGCCGTCACGCCATAACGTGAGGAACAAAGCTAATAATTTAAAAAAACGAACTAAAAAAACAATAATATTGAAGAACTCACTATGACAGCTGTCAGAACAATGAAGTAATACTGACATGCCATAAAAATGCAAAAAATATGTTTAAAAACTAGTGTACTCTGTATTCTAATAACGTTAGATGTTTTTGATAGTTTGGAGTCTCGGGGGAAAAATTCTGGAGATAAATAGTGATTCCCATTTTTGAATGATTTGTTTGAGCTCCTAAATTCAATTCTGAATGGGTTTTGTGGAAGAATGAGACTTTTAAATAACCGCAGCTGAAATACTATTGGAGAAAAAAAGGTAAAAATGTAGATTCTGTTTGTTGAAAAAAGTTGGAAAACTTAAATTTTTCTGGAGGAATTTTGAATTACAAATTTCTGCCACTGATTCTGCCATCAGTGAAATGTTATGATTCGTTGAAATTCAAAATTGTATATTTTTCAAACTTTTGAAAGTATCCAACTTGAGACCCATTTTGTAATACGCAGGTTTGTGACTGATGTTGAAATTTTGCAAATTATGCTTCCTTAGAAGAAAGCGAGAGTAGAGAGTAACTTTTTAGGTCTGACGCTACCTTTGATCTCTGTTTTGTGAAAACCAAAATTTGAAATGATGTCAGAAAATTCTACATTTTCCCAAAATTTGAAGGAATTCCAAGGACTTTCAGTTTGTTATTCAGCATGTTTTCATATATCCCGATTTTCAGACGTTTTGGAATATCTACCTTCAGCTTGACTATAAAGAGTACTTCTACCACTCATTGGTGAGAAGTAAGAGAACTATAGCAAGAAAAAGAGGGATGAGGAAGAAATCATTAAATTAAATTCCTGGGTTTCTTGTTCCATGACGAACTGTGTTGTTAATATTAACTTTTCATGTGAAATTTAACGACATGCAGTCAAATATTTGTTAAGAATAAGTATAATAACTCACTTCAAGTTATTATACTTATTCTTAACAAATATTTGACTGCATGTCGTTAAATTTCACATGAAAAGTTAACTTTAAATTAAATTATTTGTAAAAAGTTGTAACACATTCCAGTCATTCCCCCTGCTGTATATAATATATTATGTATTTTGACGTCGTAAATACTAATATGAATACATAACTATGTTTCAAACGGTCATAGACAATATTATTATTGACTATTCGCCAGCTCTACGTATAGCTGGAGTCTAAACCATCTGTAATTCTGTTAAATCTGTAATTTTCAACACAATATGATGTTCTATTAATTTCATGTTGATAAATATTTTTCTAGATAAGCAAAAGTTTGTCAGCTCTATACATGGTTCGTCTGGGTCCGCAATACAATTCGGGCAAGCTTGCTTGTTAGCTCTCTCTGTACGAGTATAAACAATCTCTTTATAAACCATCTCATGTTATTCATATGGTAATATTGTGAATACTTAAATAGTATATTACGTTACTAGGCTGGAAAATAACGTTTTGCCGGTCGAGCATAAATGATAGTTTATGCCCGAGGCGCAGCCGAGTGCAGAAACGAGAATATGCGAGAACGGGCAAAAGTTTACAGCCGTGTAATGTACGATATTTTTTGTTCCACTTGATAGAGAGGCATGCTCCAATCAGCTGGATAATATGCGAGACATTCAAAAGCATTCAAGACAAGTGAATCAGCTGCTTTATTTAGATTCAGAATTTGATGGGCGAATTCCCAGATATAAATCAAAATAATGACAGCCTAGTGCAATCAGCTGGTTAATATTCGATACAGGTATTGAGTCATAGATAATGTAATGAGTTGACTATATCTATACATATAATATATATATATATATATATATGTGAGTCAACGGAATAGTTATTTATGTATTAAGAGCGTGAAGCGCGTCTTTATCGCTCGAGCCAAAACATTGTGTTGATTCCAGCACAATAAAAGCTTGTAGTTTGTAACATCACAGACCATGCGCGGATTTGGTTAGCGTTCGCCATTGTTGAGGTTATGTGAATTTCATGGATTCCGTGATCCACCAATGAGAAGGCATCAAAATCAAAACAGAAGCGTAAAGAAAACAGCTGGCGAGCGTAAAGTACTTTACCGCTTGCTAAGCAGTAAAGAGATATTTTACAATTAGTTTTCAGTACGTAAAAAACTACTTTACGAGCAGTTTTAGGAAAAAATCTTTGCCGCACTCCATATGTTTTTTCCTATCTTGTACGGCTATAAGGCCCTATTTGTCAGCTGATTTTTCCGATCTAGTACGAAAAAGAGGCACTTTCCATACGTGACAAATCTATGGAAAGTAGCTATTTTCTATCAAGTGTAACAAAAATGAATATGACATTATTTGATATCCTCGATGATTAGAGGAATTATCAGATTATTCTCCGTGTAACGACGATCTCATAAAAGTTACATTGTGAATGGTTAAATAATTATCATATCATTTTAGATACCCTCAATGATTCCGGGAATTATGAGATAATGATCAACACAAAGTTCAACAGTCAAATAGCGGTTTCTTGGAACATGTTAAAAACTCACCCTCCAACTTGTTTGCAAATCTCTTAACAATGAACATATTCTGCATGTAAACTGCATGACCAGTGAATTTTAGAGATACATTCTACCGAATTTTAAAATGAAATCTGTGTTTTGGATGAAGCACTGCTTATCAAGCAAAATCAAATAATTTTATTCAATGTTATCTACATAGAAAAATCATAGAAATAATGCATAACAGACTTGAACACAGTTATGTATTCTCAAAATAAAGAGAATCTTCCTTTTGCTTATCTGAATCAAGTATCATTAAAATGAACGTCAACTTATGCCATTTACTTATCTAAATTAATAACCATTATCATGAACGACATTTTAATTGCAGGTATCTGTTCAATCAGATACAGATAAGCTACGTTCTCCTAGGCACTCTTTGTAAGGGTGGCCGATTAGATTGGCCAGCAAAAAAGACACTGTTCTCTGCTGTAAAATCACTTCCCGGTTGTTCGGAACCCACCTATAACTGTAGGTCCAGCTCATAAATCACAATCATCCACCTCATTACCTACACACAGGTCTCAGACCTATGTGGGCTTCACCTTCCAAAGAAAATTATGTAATAGGTTTCTCTTGATTGGGATACGTGCAATTAGAGTAAATCTTAATTTGAAAAAGTATTTTCAATATCTTATCTTGCTGCCATTATTTCTTGATAAAATATATTGAATTTTATTGAAAATATATTTTCTAGGTCAATAAGTAGATATCGGAAATATGTTTAGAAACTAGTAGGTCTGTGATTCTTGATCTATATAAATTAAAATAAATGAATTCTATCAAACACCACAATTCCCAATGAAAGAATATAATAGCAGAGTTCAAGATTACGAGCTAAATTTTCAAAACCAATAAGAAAAACCAATAGAAAACCAATAATCCATCTGCTTTAGACCATTTAAAAAAAAAAACAATAAAAAGCCAATTTTAAAAACAATACATTATCTGTTTTACACCATTTTTTATTCCCTGAAAACACCTTAAAATGTCGCCTGTCTCCTGAGCAAGGCTGGATAGAATTTTTACACGTTGTTGTACAGTATTATTACGTTGTTTACATTATTTAGCACGTTCGTAAGGTAAAGTCCTCATGCATAATTTAACATCAGTTGTATATACTCAGGCAGCAGAGAATGCTTCATTATTATTCTTGACAGTTCCATAACTCATCGTCACTGCAGACTGATGGGCTCTTTATAGAGTGCTATCTACATGAGTCCACTCTTCATATTATGCCAATATAAGCCATGAGGCATTTTTTGGGCGACAATGATAAGATCAGCGTATCAAGGAAAGAGCCGTTGTGCTCTGATTCATACCTATAAGAGCTTTGTTTCAAGCCTCATAAAAAAGTATAATCTAGAAAAGACACGCTCAGGCTGATATCCCCAACCAACGACAAAGATGAACTCTAGAAACATGAAGAGACTACAAAAATGTTGGCAGAATCAACCCCAGATAATTTTTTAGATGGTAGTGAGTTGTGAGTTTTTAATTCTATAAATTAATTCACTTCCATCATTAATACGAATATTTCTCCCATGATTTCCATGTACTTTTTACATTTTTATTCCAGATTTTTTTCATTCAAACTTCAAAACTTTGGGAAGTGATAGCCGAGTGCCGTAGCAGGTATCTGTTCAATCAGAGATGAGCTACGAAACTCCTGGGCGCTCTTTGTAAGGGTGACCGATTGGATTGGCCAGCAAAAAAGACTCTGTTCTCTACTGTAAAACCACTTCCCGGTGGTTCGGAACCAACCTAAAACTGTAGGTCCAACTCATCAATCACCATCATCCTATTCATTACCCACGCATAGCTCTTAGACCTATGCTGTAATAATTAGGTTCTCTGCTGTAATAATTTTAGTCATACAGTTATTTAGTCTAGCTTGTTTTCTAGAATCACGTCAGTTATAATGCTAGAATGTTATCCAACTGAATGATTACATAAGCATTAAGAAATGGACAAATTAAAACAGTTGATCAGTTTCAAACTTAAAAACCATTTTTTTATTTCTAGAATACCTTTTAATATGAAATATTATAGCATTTTTCTATTTTCCCTCTCGAAAGTACTTCTATACTACATTATAGACTGATACTAGTCCTATACTATATAGTCGTATACTACGTATAGTAGTATATTCGTATATTTTTCATACTATATAGCCTGTTGCATCTTTGCATTCATGTATTTTTATCTCATCAAATATATAGATATTATGAATATTCATTTATTATAATTATGAGTTTATTTTTAAAAGATTGATAACACCATTCAAAAACAATATACCTCCCGCTACGCATTTCAAGGCCATTTTGCACCACTATGCTCACTCAATAGAAATTATTGGTAGTTAGTCTCTCAATTTCCCTACTTTAGGACGTGAAAATAGAAAATACGCGATTTGGTATACAGAGCTAGAGTACATAATAGCGATAATGGCTATGACCCATATTTCTCATCCAAGTTGTAGTTTTCAATACCGATCTGCGAATTATTATCACTGAGGGATGCTTTCCATACAATCCATCCAGGTCACGTGATTCAGATGTTCATTATTCTTGCTAAAAGCCCTCTCTCTCTCTCTCTCTCTCTCTAGGTTATAGGTTAAGTGTAAGAGAGGGACACCGTCCCTAACTTCGCCTTTTCATACAAATGTATCATCAAGCTTTTTTCCTTTTTTTCTGTATATCATATTAATATCATTTTCAGTAATAATTTCATGTTTGGATATAGTTAAAAGTTTATGTAATAAGTAACTGATAATGTTTCATGTAATAATACTTGGTGATGCCTATATATTGTATTTTATACTAGTAACTGTCCAACTATTATTTGCATGAATAAAGAAATCAATCAATCAATCAATCTCATTCTCTTTCTATCTATCACTTACGCTTTCTCTCAATCTCTCTCCCACACTCTTCTCACGTTTTCTCTCACCCTCTCTCCCACACACAATATTAGCATCAATTATTCATTTAATTCGAATTTTCATTAATATCTAATATGAATTCATTTATGATGTTATTCAAAGCTCTATTGTTATCAATTAAAAGACTTTGAGAGAACGTTTATTCCGCATCGAAAAGTGAACTATTGTTTGGATGTGAAATAATGGAGTCATTTGATCTTAACATGACATCTTATTGTTGTTACAAGAGGAAGCAGTCAGTAAGGTAAAGTGTTGTTTAAGTAAATATTCGAAACTATTTGTTGTATTAGTTATTATTTAAGCAATAAATACGGCCGGAGTGGCCGTAGCCGAGTGGGTTAAGTGCTGGTTTGCTAGCCCAAAGGTCCCGGGTTCGATCCCAGTTCTGACCAAAAGATTTTACCTCGGGCCACTCCCGTGTTTCGAAGGGCACGTTGAGCTGTCGGTCCCGGCTGCCTAAAAACAGTCGTTAAGTCACGTCAGAGGCTCTGAACTTATTTAGGTACGACCTGATAACTCTGACACCAGACCTGAGCCAGCCAGGTCACACGATATTATTATTATTATTATTTAAGCAATAGTGTATTAATTTCTAAAAACAAGAGTTATTGAAATGGAATTTCGTTGAAAACACGATCAAAGATTGAAACATGATGAAAGAGAAAATTTTTATAAATAATTACCTTTTTTGAAGAAAATAATCATAAGCCTCTTAACGTAAAAGACAGAGAAAGTTCGGCCAGAACTACGCTAACAATAACACTCATACTTAGTTGAACACTCTTTGCATATGCCTGTTATCAATGCAAGATGCTATAGAGCAAACTGAAACATGCAGTGGTCAGATTGGGACTAGCGTTACCAGTAGTAGTTTTTCCCATACTCTCTGATGCCTCTCACAACTTTAATGCATTCAGTTTTTTCCATTGATACGATGAGAAACGCTCCTTGACAATTACACAGAAAGAGCGCAAGCATGGCTTCAACACATTCTGGAATAATACAACTGTTCTTCTCCATTTCAATTGAAAGAACACATTATTGAAAAAGGCCCTTTGTTTTGCACTCTAAAAGTAACATTAATTTATATTGAATCGCCCAAGGCTTAATTGAAGAGTGCCGGAATGTTTTCAAGAGTCAAACAAAAACCTTTTATTTTCTGGTAGCCTACATTCAATTTGGAGTTCACTAGAACAGTCAAAGTGAAGCTTTTCGCCTATAGTGTATGTGACGAAGGTTGGATCTGAAGCCTCTGTGGAACACATTCAATAACACATCCATCGTGTTTATCAATATTTTATATGTTGAAACCCAAAACTTTCCATCCCCTGAAAACTGAACCATGAATTTTTCGTTGAATGGTATCTTGATAAGATGGTGGTTTAGTCAAATTTTAATTTGAACTGAATATCGATCTAACTACTATAGACTAACTACTGCTATAATGATTATAGTTAGATGTATGGACAGACACATTAAAATTAACTAGTTTACATCCAGTAGACAAATTATATCTAAAAGTTTTAGATTATCAGCTATTCTTATGGGAGCCAATGCCATTTTCGTGGCAATCCACCTATACCAGATTACACAATATAGTAACTAGTTTTTTTTTAGGATGAAGCCCACATAGGTCTGAGACCTGTGCGTGTGTAATGAATTGGATGATGGTAATTGATGAGTTGGACCTACAGTTTTAGGTGGGTTCCGAACCACCGGGAAGTGATTTTACAGCAGAGAACAGTGTCTTTTTTGCTGGCCAATCTAATCGGTCACCGTTACAAACAGGACCTACGAGAACGCAGCTTATCTCTATCTGATTGAACCTGCTACGGCTCGCGGCTATCACTTCCCTAAGACAGATTAAATGCTTCTTATCACTATCTTTAATCAAGTGATTATTCAAGTCATCAGTCGATTTGTGATCTTTAATCATTATTCACAAAGTTAATAAATTCTTAATTACACCGTTTTGTGAAAAATATCAATAAGTATTCCATTTAAAGGCCATTCGGTTAGGAATAGCCTGTAATTTGTTTCACAGAATTCTGTAAGTAGAGTTTGAAAATATATATTCATTATTCCTGCCCTGGAAAGATAGCAATCAATAACTATAATTCATTTATTTTATTTTATAAATTTTTAAGCGGAGTTAATACAATAAAGTAACCTCTCTTACTAAACTTCATCACATAACTTCATATATTGTTTGCAGATACTCAACCCTATTAGGTAGGAGATCAATATTGAACTTTCTTTTTAGTGGTGAAGGTGATATTGTGAAAGATATCCATAATGAAAAATACGACTTGAAGTTGTCACAGCCACATTGTGATAGCTTCAAGTCTTATTATCAATTTAATTTCAATATTCTTGAAATATTTGTGTTATGTAGTGTTTTTCGGTTTTATCAACCATTCAAATTGATCATTACTACTTTTTTTAGTGAAAATATTTGATGGAAACAGAAATTTGAACACAACCTATGGACATAACCTAATTTGGACTATTTATGTGACAAATTTGTAATTTGAACTGTTTTGGGCAAATGCCTGTAGTTTTTTACTTGATTGTAATAATTTCATCAAATAAATAAATAAATATTGATTGCTCGATATAATGAATTTACAAGATCAAGTGCCATGAATTGATAATCTGGTAATGACGACGTGACTGTTCACTATTAAACTATCGACAGGAATTTTGGGCTAGAAATTTAACTAGTTTGGCTCAGTCGAATACACTATACGCAATTCTCTTGTTCACTGAAACTTCTCAACAATAACAACCTATTAGAGTTTCTAGAAGCACTCAAGCTTCTACTGATTGTAATTATTGTCGAGCAAGGTCCGTAACCTATTTACTTTTGCTATTGTAGTTGAGATAATTTTGTTTGGAAATTTAAGGGAAGTGGAGTGAAATATATTATTGATTATATCTGTGATTTGAACCTGGGCAATATGTGTATAATTTAGGTAATTGGATGAATAACAATATGCAATTGAACGCAGTAGTTCAATGTTAACAATGGAAAGTTATTTTCTAATAACTGATTTCAACAACTTCCTGTGCTCAGTATGTTTTTACAGTAAGTTACATGCTACCACATGTACAATGTGTGGCTTACATTTCTACCAATTTGTTCTTCACTAAAAAACCAACAGTCAACAAACTAAATTTGAGAGAAATTTCTATCCTACAACTAGAACGTTCAAGGATGAATTGTACCAGTAAAAAATTATTACAACATGAATTTACCCACTAAATACATCTACTTTGTTACGACTTGTCCCAATTAATGAGAATGACGGGTGATATGTACATAAATCAGTACTGCAATAGAAAATAGTAATTTGAAAATTCTTAATTTTAAATAGAAAACACCTTACCAACTTTAAAAGTATGAGGATTGATAATAATCGTTCAACTAGTAGAAGTCGTAATGGTTTTCATCTAAACCAGAAATATCAAAAACAATGACAATAATGTCAATAAAATTTAAAATATAAATGTCTTAAAATATAAATATAAATATCACTTGCAAATATTGACATAATAGTGACAATACTCATTTTTAACTCAATAGGCATTCATGATTACATAAAAACGGTAAGATAGTTTAATGAATTATAAAATAAAATTTGACAATTTCATTTTTTATTCTATAATATTAGTTCCACAACATCCAAATTTCACGGGGTATACTTTATGACTTTACTATGCAAAAATCGAAGATAAGTTGAGATTCTAGTGACACAGAACTCTTAAATAATAGTGATTTCAAAGAATTCTTCAATTCTTATTGAAGACAATATGAATTCATGACAAAGAAAATTAAAATTAAAATTCCGTCTTTTCTGCAGCTTATAGGTATATAACAGGTATATACCGCAGGTATATAACAGGTATATACCGCAGGTATATAACAGGTACCAGCAGCAGTTATATATCATAAAAGGCCTGCTTGAGTCCCTTATTGACGGTGATCACTCACCCATTCAAGCTACAAGATGCAGTACTTTAATTTTTAATATTGCTGCCTCAGGCATTTCATGATTACTCAATCAATTATTATTCATCATAAGTATTGCTCATTGATGGACAACGTGTTCGGTTACATTTTAATATCAATTTGGTGACAATTCTAATCAATTCATTGAACAACTCTAGTTTAATTAATTCATGACACCTGAGTAACTTTCCAGAATGGTCTTAGGTATCTAAGTGGTTCTACCCAATATTTGTCTCACTTTGAGACACGAAATTTGAGCCATGACTGATGAATTAATCAAGTTCATCTAGTGATTCAGAAATAATAATGATAGTGATTCTAATAAAGTTTTCTCTAATTATTGAAGACATTGGTTACGAATTAGTTACGACTTCAATATGGGTGCAGTTACGTTATGTTGTACAGTTATGCAATCAACTGCAGAATCTGCTTTCGAATCTCTCTATTAAATTTTGGTGCGGGTAGTTAATTACTGTTAGTGGCGTTCTCGTGAATCGCCGGTTTGAAGCAATCATTTACAACAGAACTTATAATTCACTTCCAATGAATTTGTAACAATCAACTAGAGTACTAACCAATGGTCAGAAATTGATCATCATGGTTATGGCGTACCGAGGTTTCAAGCGCCCTGGAGCGGAAGTGTCTTACGATCCCAAATTCAAAATGATCTTCAAATTACTCGATCTAGATTGAAAAATATAATTATTCTAGATTAAATATAATATTAAATGGATAAAATTGAAAAATAAATGATTAAACTAAATAATTGAATATAATGTTGATTGGATATTATCCTAGATTAAATATAATATTGTATAAATAGTAATAAAAAATAACAATCAACAAATAAATAAAAATAAATGAATAAAATAAACAATATTGAATAAATAAAGAACTGAATGATAACTTAATTAATAAATAAATAAAAATAAACGAATAAAATAAACAATTGAATATAATGTTGACTGGATTTTATACAAAATTGAATTTTTTTTATTCTAGATTAAAAAAATTAAATTATTTCATATTGAGTTGAACTAACAAGCGAAGGCGTTGAATGGTGATAATGATGCCTGGACAAAAACTGATGGAAATATTTCAATTTCAAAATGATCTTTCATTTCTGAATTAAAAAAATATGTTACTACATATTCGAGATTCTTTTTTCCCATTGAGGTGAAAAATGATTACTTCCTCTTAAAATTAAAATAAAATTTCTATTATATTTAAAATATTTTTTGTTGTTTTATTGAGATGAGAATGATTGACTTTTCTCAATATCAATTTCAAAGCTGTATAAGGTTGTGTTACATTTCACGATGTAATACATTCACTTCTCTGCTCATGCAGAAAATGAAACTTGATGTAATGAAAACCAAATTTACTCTCCATTGAAATTTAATATCGATTACAGTCATGTAAACGAAATTAGAACTAAAGTGGTCAGTCAAGTATCAAAAAGGTTGCAATACTCAAAGAGAACATTGGTTTCCCCGAGATGAGCAATAATAATTATTATGATATATGATTAAACAATAATATAAGTTGGAGTCTCAACAAACACATAACACAAAACTGAACGCAAATTGTACCTAAAAATCAATATTCATCTGAGAATTATTTGTCAATGCTACTAGCTATAGATTTTTGAGAGCGGTAGAAAACCAAATAGCCGCGAGCCGTAGCAGGTATCTGTTCAATCAGATAGATAAGCTGCGTTCTCGTAGGTCCTGTTTGTAACGGTGACCGATTAGATTGGCCAGCAAAAAAGACACTGTTCTCTGCTGAAAATCACTTCCCGGTGGTTCGGAACCCACCTAAAACTGTAGGTCCAACTCATAAATCACCATCATCCAACTCATTAACCACGCACAGGTCTAAGACCTATGTGGGCTTCATCCTCAAAAAAAAAAAAAAATACAGAATAGATTATAGAAATAGAACTTGAGTAGAGGTGAGATCGAGTGTCAAGTAAGTTGAACCTTAAACCAACCATTCAATGTGAAAAACATTCAACTTGAATGGTTGGTCTGTGGTTGAGCCCATCAGGTGATTTATGGAGGAAAATTTGCTGGTGAAGGAATAGGAAAAACGGGTAGTATCGCAAAAAAGTAAGCTAAATTTGTAACCCCCATCCCCATCCTCCATTATCACAGCTGGTACCGCTACTGGTTGAACCAATCAGCTTTCTTCTAAACCGTATACCGTTGCTGTATCAGAGACCACCAGCTCTGCATCAGTTGCCACCTTGCAGCCGAACGGAGCGAAGCTAGTCCTATCATTTTTTGTACGGTAATTAAAATTCAAGTATGCGTGACTATATGCGTAACTAATACTGATGATGATGATGATGATGATGTCGATAATAATATTCACATTCTATGTTTCCCCTCACGTCCATAACAACATATATGCAACATAAATAATTGAATAACAAGTGAGAAAGTAATATGAGACTACAGCATCAAACAGTAGGCTATATGTTCATGAAAATAGTTCTATTATTAAAATATATGAATAATTAATTTTATAGGTGTTGAAGATATTGACAGGGTGATATCACTGCTTTTCAGCGTCGCATAATTAGTTAATATTTTGTTGTAATAATTCTTTTGTTGTAAAGTTGTGGCAATAAACAATTGAATTGAATTGAATTGAATAATTATTATTATAAATGACAAATAATTATTTTGAACGTATTTCATTCTATCAGCTTGATAATTTTCAAAATTCTTATCTTCCATTCCTTACCCAATTTATTATTTTCTCAACCTTATGATGAATAACAGTACTCTATCATAGTGAGAACGCCTATTGCTTCATGAATAATTATTAGTCTGTTTCAGGCGAACCTAATTATTTTAATACATATAAATATTATAATTGATGATAATAATGAAAATTATAATTACTGTACCACTCACAATATAAATATTATAATTGATGATGATAATAAAAATATTTCAATTCTAATTTTCAGCCGTTCCTTATTGTGTCAATTCTTAATATAAATATTAAAATTATCTGATAATAATAACAATAATATTTTCATTAAAAAATTGCAGGAACATTTCGATTCACAAACTTTTATTCCAAGATTTGGTACTATTTTCTTTGTGGGTGGAATATCAGCTTCAAGAATTATCTATATTAGTATAATTTAATTATATTTAAAAAAAAATAAATAAAAAAAACTCAGGGGTTGTATAATAAAATATTTTTCCATGTTATCAACTGTATAAAAAAACTCAAATGTACTGTAGGCTATTGTATTGGAAGAATAAATTTCAATTTCAATTTTAGTTATATAAGTATATATGAATTCGTATAATTAGTTAAATTAGTATATTTGAATTAGTATAATTGAACTAGTATAATTAGTTATATTATTATATTTAAATTAGTGTAATTAATTATATTGATGTTAATCATTTTCACATGACATTTCCACATGTGCTTCATGAGGACTTGTAGCAGTAGCAATATTGTTTGGAGATTGTTCAAAGATCTAATTACAAAGTGATCTTTCCATCTAGTAGGAATAGGATTACCTACTTTGAGTGAGTTGATTCAAAAGCCACGATGACAAGATACAGTTTGAAACTTATTGGATACAAGAAACTAATATTGAACCTCCTCAGTTTCTCATTCATACTCTCATCATCAATCATCATTTCATTACAGGGAAGGTTACTGCGATGCCTCACAAGCTATTTCATTGCTATATCAGGCACTTCAGGCACGGATGGCTCTCCGGAAGAATTCGAACTCATCCTCAAGTGAGATAATATCATGTTCAAGGGCAACGTGAGATTTGGGATGAAATATATTGAATGAACGTGTCTTGTTTCGACACTAAATGAGATGATCTCAAGTACGGTAAGTGTCCAATTATATTGCTTTGCTATTGTATATTATTATTTATTATGAATAAAAATCAGGAGAGACTCGTGTTAAAATGATTTCATTGTTTTGTACCTCCGAGCTACGGATTTTAGAAAATCCCCTGTACCTGTAGCCTGTTATATTTTTAATATTGTTATTTGTTCTATCATTATTATTATTATTATTATTATTATTATTATTATTATTAAAAATGAAAAGACTATTCTTTCTTTCATAAATGGAATTCAAACAATTTTTAGGAGGAAGGAGGTCAATTAACTTCAGAAAACAGTGTAACCCAAGCTAAAAAAAACATGAGCATTCAAAAAATATAAAATGAGGTTATGATATAGTTCGTCAATGGAATGTGATCATTAAACAAGTAGATATGAGATTTGATTGAGGCGTTTGAATTGTTGAGTTGATGTTTTCTTTTGTTGGTCTGTGGAAAAACTGTTATTGCTGTATTGTTATTGTTAAATTATGTGTAACCTACAAAGATATTATGATTGTCATATGAACCAATGTAGTAGAAATAATTAGTGTTTATAAAAAACATCTCCAAAAAGCTTTCATTAGCTTTGGAGAATTATTTAAGAATGATAAAATCTTTATTTTGTAAAAATATGAGGTATAAATAAATTGAATTGAATTGAACTATTAATATTATCATTATTATTATTATTATTATTATTATTATTATTATTATTATTATTATTATTATTATTATCATTATTATATCATCAACAATAGTCATGTGAAAATTTTCTGATACAAGTATATGCATAATATATCTTTCTTTGTAGTGGCGAAGGTGATATTGTGGAAGGTATCCATAATGAATAATAAGAAGAAATTGTAATAACCACATTTATTAATAAATATTGAGAAACTATTTTCGGTTGATATACCATTATCAATCTCAATCAAACTAAAACTAAAGTACAGAGAAGCTTAATATATACTATAGTATATAGTATCATGGAATGATACTATTGGCTAAGCGAGAAAGAGGCTGACCTTCATCGAAGGTTGTGATTGGCTGACAAGCCACGCCCCCTAGTGGGAGGAGTAACAAGCAAAAATACGAGTCAAATCAAGAACTAAAAACTGTGAACATCTAGAAAGCAACAAAGAAGAAAAATACGTAATAAGGCTAGAATTGAATCAAATTAAAACTAAAAAATAAGAAGCCCACTGAAATGCAGTCAAGGCCAATTGGTTTTGATGTAGCTATTCAAACCAGACCTATTTTAAAGAGTTTATTTGGGTGTAGTAAAGACAAAATTGATATCTGGGATAAAAGTGGGGTTTATAAATTGAATTGCGGTGATTGTGATGCTTATTATGTGGGTCCGACTGGTAGAAGTTTCAAAAGTAGAATAAATGAACATATCAGGGATTGGAAAACCCAAAAAGGAGATTCAAATTCTGCAGAGCATCTCATTCATAATGGGCACAATTTTAAGGCTGGAGAAAATGTTGAATTTCTGCATTTGATTGGCGAAGGCAGACAATTAAACATTTTGCAAGCTTTGGAGATAACTAGGTTGATAAAAACTATTCCAATACTAGTTTAAGTTACCAAATTTATTTTAACCAATTCAATACAACTAACCTAGTTTCATCATAATTCCAGCCTACATTCAAAAAACGGTTCTTTCATATATTTCTCGGTTAACTTTGACTGCATTCCAGTGTGCTTCTAATTTTTAGTTTTAATTTGATTTAATTCTAGCCTTATTACGTATTTTTCTTCTTTGTTGCTTACTAGATGTTCACAGTTTTTAGTTATTGATTTGACTCGTATTTTTGTTTGTTACTCCTCCCACCAGGGACTTGTCAGTCAATCATAACCTTTGATGAAGGTCCGCCTCTTTCTTGCTTAGCCAATAGTATCTTTCCATGTTCAGTATATATTAAGCTTCTCTGTACTATAGTTTTAGTTTGATTGAGATTGATAATGGTATAACAACCGAAACTAGTTTCTCAATATTTTTTAATAAATATGGTTGACAATTTCGTCTTATTATCCAATATGCATATATAATATGTGTATGCTCTAAAATTAGCTATTACATTGAATTTCATTCAATAATTGATCTTATTTTATTGATGACATACAAAAAAAATACTGATATTCATATCTTGTGAAGGTTATCAGTGCAGTAGATTTACCATGATTCTTACATCAAATCGCCATAAAAGTGATCGACAAGAACAAGATGAGAAGTTTATTAGTACTGCGAATTTAATTTAATCAAAATTTGATAGAATAAAAAATATGAAGATAACTATAACTTATAAAAGTTTAAGTACAGTGAATTTTATCCGCGAAAAATAAGTTGAAATTATCATTGAAAATTATCACATTCATAAAACTCAATCATGAAAAATGAATTGATGAAAGTTGAAAGTACCTAATGAGATCTAAACCTTGTGAGGTTTATTAGTTTTATTAACTTATCCAATCAGAGATTGATGGGTTGATTAAACGCCTTTATTGGGGGTGGAGTTAGCACTCAAAGCTCTTTCTCCCACTCAACTCTAGAATATACAACTCTCTGTTAATCTGACCTCTTTTAACTCCTCAACTGGAGTCTCCAAGACGTAATTTACAAAAACAATTTGATACAAATTTCCTTAGAAAAACAAACTTTTTCCTTCAGAGACAATGAAATTGAGATTGAGAAAGAATGGATAATTTTCTGAGCTGTGACCATCAATAAAAATTTGTGATCCCATAATTCAATTTTCCTTGTCTACAGTTGTGTTGCCACGTAGTGGAAATGCTACAGGTAGACTAGTAAATTTCCTTTGAGCCGCGTGACCATTCCTTGTTGGCTGTCTCAATCTGAGACGTGCTTTCCTTTCATGGCCTTCTACCACATTCACGGCCTTCAACAGCAAAGCATCCACTCACGGCACGTAGCTACGACAAAAGCGAAAAGACCTGCCGCCTGCACAGCCCACAGAAGCGGGTAAAACATAAATCTTCGCCGTCGCACAGTTCGGAGACTGAGGAGAAGTGGCAACGTGGCATTCGTCTTCCTTTCGGATGAAATTCATTGCTGAAAGTGCGTGCGAACACGCTGAAGTTATTCATGGCAGGGGAGATAATATTCTATGAGTGTTAGATGGAGTTGAATATAGAGATAATATGAATACAAAGTCAACAATTTCTTGTGGATCTTGTAGAAACATTTTATTTCATTTTTAAAGTATCTATGAATTATTTATATGTATAAACTTGCTGTGCAGAACTGACCTTTTTTGAGTCGCGGCGGACGCGTTTCGAACTATGTCATTCTTCTTTGGCGCTTGGTTGCGAACTGACTGGTTTTCTAGTATGTAAGGTCTGGTGGTCGTAGGAAGGTTGGTGGGAGGAGTGGATGTGGTGGGGGAAGTAGGTGTGGGTCAGTTCTGCACAGCAAGTTTATACATATGAATAGTTCTACTGCAGTTCACGAAAAATGGATATCTACAACAATAATCTATGAATAGTATGATGATGTATTCTCTAAGAAATCATCTTATTCATTCGAGAAGAGTGTGCTTTCCCATGAATTTTCGATAATAGATGAATAATGCATTATATATCTCACATGTTCAGACTTTTATTAGATATATTTATGTTTTAGGAAGCTCAGAAGTTCAAGAAATTTGACATATATTCTAGAAGGATATAATTATGTTCTGGCTCTAAAATCGCGACAAAATTTAAAATTACGTCTACTTTCTTTGGATGATTGGATTGTGTTAGTGCTTCTTTTACAAAGTGTAATTCTAAATTAATATTCTAGAATTCGAAACAAAAAATGGTCATAGTTCTTCTAAGTGAAATTCGTTGTAAAATATTGGCATAACCTTACATTTGGAGTTTTTATTGTTGTAAAGCAGTTGTGTGTGAAAGCCTGTTGTATCTTTACTTAATTGTATTTTCGTCATGAATAAATAAATATATATTCATAAAGAAGTATATATACTTCTCATATTCTTAGAGTGTTGGATGCAGTTGAATACAGAGTTAATGGACCAGATACAATGTCAACAATTTCCTGTGAATCTCGTAGAAACATCTTATTTTATTCCTGGATTTCTTGTTCCATGACGAACTGCGTTGTTAATATTAACTTTTCAAGTGAATTAAACGACTTGCAGTCAAATTTTATTAAAAATAAGTAGTATTTCACTTACTTTCGTGAAATACTACTTATTTTTAATAAAATTTGACTGCAAGTCGTTTAATTCACTTGAAAAGTTAATCTTATTTTATGTTTTAAGTGACTATGAAGTAGAAGGCCTATAATATGATGATGTTTATTGTGAAATAATCCAAGCATTTTGCACTAATTCAGGGTAACTAAGTTTGAACTGATTCACTGATACTGAGAAATAACAGCGAAAATGAGACTAAAATCAATGTTTGATATTGTTTTTCTACTCTCATCTTTGAATATCTATCTGTGACTACAAAATACTCTCCCAGCTTGATCAAAAACGATTCAAGAAATTCTTGTCATTCCGTTTTAAAAGAAAATGTTGAAGTTATAATAGCGCAATGTCGAGTTTGAGGATTTTGTTCCATTAATTTTGATGAGGAATAATAATTCTTTAAAGTATAAACCATTATGAAATGTGAATAACCAGAGATTGATTTTTTCAATTTTTTTTTAAATACCTATTTCTATATTTTCGAAACTTTAAAAACTGCGGTAGTTTGTTGTACAGTTTCCTACCAATATAAATCGGGTTTTGCTTAATAAACTACTTTTGTATCTCACCAATTGTTAATTTTCTCGGCTTCTTGTATTATAATCGTGTACATGAAAATTCTGTTTAATATCACTTCTTTTGACTTAATAAAGTAGCTTCATACACATAAGCAGGGTACAGTTAGGAGACCCAAGTCTCTTGAATCACGTCCTACATGAATCTAATCTATTTACAATTTCTATAAACCTAACACCTTTCTTTTGGATTTTAAACACCTATCAAGATTTTTTTTTGATGAATTATCCCATACTAAGATAGCATACCTAATATGTGGCAGCAAGAGCCCGTGGTAAGCTGAAGAAATTAACTTTTTGTCATTTAATCAAGCAAGCTGGTTGATTAACTGCCTTAATTAGGGCAGAATTAGAACTCAAGGTCTTCTCTCTCACTCAACCCTAAACCTTAAAGAAAGATGGAGAATATGCATCAAAATCATTAAACATATCGCTGTCAACTTTTACTTTATTTTGTGAAAGTTGTTTTTTCCAATTATTTTATAACTACGGCACCAATTTTTAATTCATCAATATATTAATATTATTCGTAGCCTATATTAATATTGTAGATTACGTCTTGGAGACTCCAGTTAATAAGACAAGTCGAATAAACAATTATACAATCGTATACACTAGTTTACCGTACCATAATTACTATATTAATTAGTTGAGGTCCTAAAGTTGAGACCATAGGTCTTAGACCTGTGCGTGGGTAATGAGTTGGCTGATGGTGATTGATGAGTTGGACCTACAATTTTAGGTGGGTTCCGAACCACCGGCTGAATTTTTATATGAAAAGAACTTTTGTACACTATGAAAAGCTTCAACTAAATATTTTTTCAATTTTTTTTTAAATATTTCAATATTTTCATCCGGCTACTCAGTTAACTAAAATCAACCAACTTTGTTGTAGGTAGTTCACGATGTAGTTTACGATGCATCCACTAAATAGTTACAATAAATTATGGTATATCAATTTCCTATGGTATAACATGAGGAGTTACACACCAACTACTAGTGTGTTCACTGTTGTTTATGGCTCCGTGAATTTGAATTGCCTATCAACGTTTGGATAGAGCGATTCAACACTAAATAATATCGGAGCAATTAGCTCAAACACCCCCGTAAATAGCCTCTGGCAATTGCTCCACATGGATGAGTTACTGTTTACAATGATGCAGCAGTCCAAATAGGGCATACAACCCACATTTAAGCAAGGTCGGTGTTAATTATTGGACTCTAATTCGAAAACAAACAAAAGTTATTAAGAAGTTTATGAGGTGAAAAAAATCTTTACGCAATTGAAGCTCAGGTTAAATTTTTATGTAATTTTTCTGTGATGTTTTCCACGACGAAATACTTAATGAACAATCTGATATTCACTAAAAGTGAAATACAGTGTCAGTTTTAATAAAGTAAAAGTAAATTCGTATGGCTTTTCGTGGTGGGGAGACCCTTTCGGGTAGTTCCACCTCGCCGTTTTTTTAACGACTGCTTTTTTTTGTATGCAACCGGGACCGACGGCTTAACGTGTCCTCCGAAACACGGGAGTGGCTCGAGAAAAATATCTTGTACTCAACTGGGATCGAACCCAGGACCTTTGGCTTATCAGACCAGCGATAAGCCAACTCGGCTACGCCGACTCCAGTTTTAATATTAGATTGTAAGATTTTTATCTAGCCTGGAAAAGTGTTTTGTTAACAGGGAACAAACGAAAATAATGTTGTTAAATCCGATTTCTCAGTCGTTCGATGAATAAATAAATAGTTACTAAAAATAGTTACTAGTCTCGCACAGTATATATTCAAAAAAGTTGTGAATTCAATGAATATTAATGCATTTTTTCAATATTTTATCAAGAGAGTTCATAGATTTCATATTATATTAAGAATTTTTTAAACGCAGATATCATGTTTATGAATTCGATGAAGTTTTTGATCCGTAAAGAACGTTTATTGTAAGACTGCTAAACCAGGCATTAGAGATAATTTGGGGTGACAAACTTGCTCCTTAACAGGTTATAACAGCACAATAACTTTCCTATTAGACAACATTTTATTGAATAAATTCTTGAAATTTAGTATACTAACAACAAAAATTGTGAAAGTGACTCGAATTGATGAAATGCAAGTAAAAGACAGGAAAATGTGAGGAAAATGGAAATTGAAAAGATGGAGATTGGAAATGAGAAGAATAGGCTTTAGCAAGTTTGGGAAGTAATAGGCGAGTGCCGTAGCAGGTACCTGTTCAATCAGAGATAAGCTAGAAACTCCTGTGCGCTCTTTGTAAGGGTGACCGATTGGATTGGCCAGCAAAAAAAGACTCTGTTCTCTGCTGTAAAATCACTTCCCGGTGGTTCGGAACCCTGACCTAACCTAAAACTGTAGGTCCAACTCATCAATCACCAACATCCAACTCATTGCCCACGCACAAGTCTCAGATCTACGTGGGCTTCATCCTCCAAAAAAAGAAGCAGGCTTGAAGAACTTGAAATTTACAATCAGTGGTCACCTTCATAATAAGTGCGCAATTGAGAATAAATAATATGTTCACTCACTTTTTGGCCAAACGTTTTCGAGTCATGGAAACACATCTTCAAAAGCCTTTGAAAACGTTTGGTCAAAAAGTGAGTGAAAATACAATTATTTTTTCTCAATTAAAATTGACTGCAAGTCATTGAATTACCATGAAAAGTTATTATTAACAACGCAGATCATTATGGAACAAGAAATCCAATAAGTTATTTATTATGATGATGTACTTCTGTAGATCTATGTCGATAATAAATGTGGGTTCCGCAATCAAATAACATGAAAAACATAAAAAACCAGAAATTCTTCAGTTTCCGGATACCAGTAAATATAAATAAAGGTTTAATTACCTGCGTTTTGAAATCCAATCCAATAAAAAGTCAACATCATCCACTTTTGCAGAACATTCAATTGAAAAAAAATCATAATTACACCAGTATCAATAGCAACATGGACATATTACAATTTTCAAAAGACCGTTATAAAATGAACACACTGGAAGAATTTGAAATCTATAAAGCTGTCAAACTGGACCAACACAATATTTTAAATGATAAATTGTCATTTGCATCGAATTACATATACGATGTTGCGATTAGATTGAATGAAGGGGAGGGCTACTTCATGAAGTGATAAGGAATCGAGCAGAGTACTACAATTTCGTACTGGCAGTCCGGACCTGTCAGTCAGCGCGAGCGTGTTGTCCGTCCTGTCATCCTCGTACTCGTTTCGTGTTATGTGATGTGTGTGTTTTTATTTCCCGACGTTTTACATTTCGACGAATTGCCAAATCGGCAATGATATAATAACGTCCACAACCACCTGATGATGACCCCATAGGAGGGTTGAAACCGGTAGTGACCAAATAATTATTGGATATCAAAACGCAGGTATTTAAACCTTTATTTAAAAATCCAATCCGATTATAGTCACTACCGGTCTCAACCCTCCATGATATTGTTATTGTATCATCGCCGATTCGACGATTCTTTGTAATGTAAAATAATTCTTTGTAATAAAAAACACACAACACATATCTCGAAGGTATCGCAGGTATTTAAACCTTTATTTATATAGCATTAGTTATAATAAGGACCGAAACGAGAAATTTGTTTCTTGCAGTAGGGGGTTCAACATCAACTGATTAAATTATTTTTGGTATATCTGACAAAAAAGGTCCTAATCCCCGTAAAAAAGCTTTCTTTAGTGTCGGTTGGGAATTACGGGGAGATAATAATTATATCTTCTTTTTTTCATCGAGCGTATTCGCCCGAAAGTTTGATGAGTGAGTAAATACAGTATTCATCAATTCACATAACATATGAATTTGTGAGTGAAACATTTCTGTAGAACAATTCAAAATCAACATGACCTTCACTTTCAAAAATTATTATTCGATAACGAATTGTAACACCACCTCTTTTTCTCTTACTGATTATGGTAATTGACAATTTGTTCGGAAAATCTCTTCAAAATTATTCAAAGCACGTAAAACACGTGGTGATTCATTGGTTATGTGGAGTTTTGGTGTTTAATTATTCCCGATTGGTCGGAACTTTAATCCCTTGACTAATGGGTGTCAGAACAACTCCATTCAGGCATCAGAGCCACTGCAACAAATGAGAGGGCCATTAGTTGACCGGACAAAATTAACAAGGGCTCGAAATCCTGGCCACTACTCCAATTAAACGACTGTCAGTAGAAGAATCAACCGTCACGAGCATCAGAACTCACATCTAAAATTTCATTCGAGTGTCTTATTTTGCATCTGGAATTCTATTTTGTATCTAAAATATCTATATCTGACATCTATTCATAATTTAAAAAATATTCGTAGACGCCATGGAGTGCGAGTTGATTATGTGAAGCGAGTTTCGACTCAGATAAACTGTACTGTTATTTGTTAATTATATTATTTTAGTTTTTATTTTTGTGCCACGCATGCTGGTAAATGTAGCCGACAGGTCTGCTGCATTTCATTTTGAAATTATCGTAATTGTTTGTGAAGAATAAATTTCATTTCCTTTCATATCTATATAATATAATTATTTATATGGAATTTCCATTTAACATAAGTACAAAGTCTTTTGAATCTTGTCGATTGGGGTGGACTTTTTAGAACTCGACATGATTTTTTTTAGGAAGAAGCCTACATAAATCTGAGACCTGTGCGTGGGTAACGAATTGGATGATCATTGATGAGTTGGATCTACTGTTTTATGTGGGTTCTGAACCACCGGGAGTGATTTTACAGCAGAGACAGTCTTTTTCGCTGGCCAATCCAATCGGTCACCCTAACTGCGTCCACAGATCCCGCCTTTGAAGATGAGTCTCCATGACTCGAAAACGTTTGGCCAAAAGTGAGTAGAAATATTATATATTCACAATTAAAATTGACTGTAAGTCGTTGAACTTATAATAAAATGTTAATATTAATATTATTAATAAAAACATAACAAACACTTTTAAATGGGAATTAACTCACGTTATGGCGTGAAGGCCGTTCCACTCTGTTGTCAAGAGCATCGTCAGACGACTCACAGTACACTGATTTAAGGCATGAGTCTGAGGGTACCCTGATTTCTGCCTTAAACCAGTGTACTGTGGGTCGTCTGACGATGCTCTTGACAACAGAGTGAAACGGCCGTCACGCCATAACGTGAGTTCATTTCCACTTAAAAGTGTTTTTCAAGTGTTTATTACATATAAGTGGAAACAAGATGGATCTTCAACATCATATTAATGAGATCACCTGGTTTGGAATTTCTGAAATACTGAAATCAGTAAACTCGCCCTGTGATTTAGTGAATCATGGTTGAGTAAAAGGAAAATAGCCTGGCTTGCTGAAACAGAAGCAGATAGCAATAACAGATCTGAGTAGGGAGAAAAAATTGAATTATTGAGAGGACTGAATGGGATTACAAATCGTTCAGAGCAGGAATCAGACGGATTAAGTTATTTCGCTCAATGAATGAAGGGGGTGGCAGGAATGTATGTAGCTGAGCTAAACAGGAAATAGAAACATAGTGATTCAGAAGAACATGGAGTGGTTTTCCAATAGTAGGTCACTCAAAGGACAAACAATTTGAAACCAGCTATGGAGCGTCAAAAGTTACGTTTTTCAAAGGCCACTGTTTACTGTGGGACTTTCAAAGTTGTGAACTGTGGGACTGTGTAGACTTTGAAAGTAAGGTTTTTTTTTTGGAGGATGAAGACCGTAAGTATTTGCGTGGCTGATGAATTTGATGATGATGACTGATGAGTTGAACCAAAGCCCCACAGGCCGGAGTCACCCCCTTTCACTTCATGATTGTACGCCTAGCTACACGCCCAACAGAAACAAACAGAATGCATGGTTTTAAATAACGTTTTCGCGATGCACTACTAAAAGACGTCCTCTCATTCACAAACTGCTCAACAAATGTGCAAATGAACTATAGTGGCATGTTCTGCATAAACTGATGATTAATTTGATGTAGCTTCTTAGTTGAAAATCATTATAGTTGATAGTTTTTTGGCCTTGCAAACTCTTACTTTTATTTGGCCTTGCAAACCTTTGCTAACAAATAATAATTGATTGTGACGTGCTAATGAAGAACGTTCTCTGTCATAGACATCAAATATCATGAGAAAATTCATCAAATATGAATGTGATTCATATTGCCATTTTATAAGTGAATTTACAAACAATGTTTTATAGATTTGTTGTATATAATAATAATAATAATAAATACTTTTGGTCAAGTGATATTGAATTTCCAAAATTAAATGAGAATTCTAGGGATTGGAAACCCCAAAAAAAACTGAAATTTTGCAGAGCAAAATTCATTCATTAATAATGAACACAAGTTCAAGGCTGAAGAAAATGTTGAATTTCTGCATTTGATTGTCAAAGGCAGACAATTGAACATTTGAGAAGCTTTGGAGATAACCAGGTTGGTAAAAAACAATCCCAATACTAGTTTCAATGATCAAGTTTATTTAAACAATTCAATACAACTAACTTGGTTTCATCATAATTATTCTGGCCTGCATTTTAATAACGGTACTTTTTTGGTTTTTCTCGGTTTGACCTTGACAGCATTTCAGTGAGCTTCAATTTTTTAGTTTAAAAATGATTCAATATTCTAGGCTACTTTGTATTGTTCTTCTTTGTTGCTTCCTAGATGTTCACGGTTTTTGTTCTTGATTTGAATTCTTATTTTGCTTGTTGCTCCTCCTACCAGTGGGCGTGACTTGTTATGGCCTTCAGCCAATCCCAAACCTTCATTGAAGGTCAACCAGTTTCTTCCTTCGCCAATAGTATCATTCCGTGTATAGTATATATTAAGCTACTCTGTACTTAAGTTTTAGTTTGTTTGAGATTGATAACGGTGTAACAACTGAAACTAGTATCTCACTATTTCCAATAAATTTGGTTGAGAAAACTTCGCCTTATTCATTGTTCATAGAATACAGATATAGATAAAATTACAGAATTAATGTAATAGAATTACAAATATCATTTACTAACCTTAGCTGTTAAGTTCATTGTAATGTAATGATCAATTACTTATTTGATTTATTATTTTTCAAAGTATTTTTGTTTGATGAACTCACCCCTCATCCAATATTCCTAGATAGGCATTCTCCCTTACAAATAATGAAATGGCTCATCAACCTTCTTTATTCTACTAATTGGATTGACGATGAAAAAAATCTCTTTATTGTTCAAATGTTTCAAAGAAGTGGCGAATAACAGATTGATTGAAAAACATCGTTTCAAATATTTTTAATGATATTGAAGTACTTCTCTCCATGAGAGGTTGATATTCAAGAACATCCTACCAATTATTTATAATGGAGAGCTCTTGTTTCTGAAACTTATCTTTTCCAAGAATTATTCATTCCCAATAAACAGCTCAATAGATCCAACAAATTATGAATTATTCGCTGAAATATTATTTTTATTCTTGCAAATAGATGTCTTTCAATCAACATTTATTATTTTCCAATGTCTATTTCAAGTGAGCAAAGAGTTCACATGAGTTTATTTAGCGACATACAGCTTCATCCAATTCACAAATCAGAATAAAAGGAATGCAATAGAAAAATAAGGAGTGAAAGAAAAATAAACAAATAGAGAATGTAAGAGAATAATTGGGAACGCAGATTTTCCTACGAAGTTTCTTCAAATGTCACCTGATGGAAAATCTCCCTTGATGTCGAAATGATTTTTCAGAAAAGTTGACTCATTTTTTTATTTTTTATTTTTTTTTATTTTTGGAGGATGAAGCCCACATAGGTCTGAGACCTGTGCGTGTGTAATGAGTTGGATGATGGTGATTGATGAGTTGGACCTACAGTTTTAGGTGGGTTCCGAACCACCGGGAAGTGATTTCACAGCAGAGAACAATGTCTTTTTTGCTGGCCAATCTAATCGGTCACCGTTACGAACAGGACCTACGAGAACGCAGCTTATCTATCTGATTGAACAGATACCTGCTACGGCTCGCGGCTTGTAAATAATTTAGCATTAATAATTCTTAGAAGAAATAAGTTTGAGAAAAAAGTGCACTAATCTCAATTGGCACGTGGCCTCTAGTACTTTATTCTTTTTTTTTTGAAGTTACAATTCTTCGGAAAATTTTTGTCATACCACAATAATGCTCAAATATATTATATATCTTTAGTGATTAGGGAATAGTTCTCCAAAGCATTTCAAATCGAGCCTAAATTGGAGATATCAATATAATTTAATTACTGTATTATGGTTTGGAATGTTTACTGTATCAGCTATCAGCAACGATAGGTTCATTCCCTATCCCATTCCCAATCTATGCATTGTATTGAAACGATAGTTATTATTAATTCCAGGAATTGGACTTAATTTATTACCAAGGGCTCGAAATAGAGGCTAATAGTGTTGGTCTGATATCCCACTGATTAATGTTTTTTATGATACAGCTACCAGTTAATAATACTTTATTCATAATTTTTTACAAAATTTGATATATTGAACCTCTTGCAAAACTTTCTAGGGCCAAATCAGAAAACGATGTGGAACTCAAGTTTCTTCTGTGTTTCTTCAAGTGATAAAATTGAGAGTGAATTTTCAATGTAGACTGAACATTAGTGTTGCAAAGCTGGTTAGTTTCCTAGGTGCACTCTGTGTAACTTGATGCTTAATGAGCTGGAAAATACGGCGGTCAGACAAGCTAATGGCTCTCCTTACCTGACTTTGTTGTCAAACGAATAATAATAATATAATTAATAATACAATAATTATTTATTGTGCTAATTATAATTATTCTATGACTTGTTTCATTCGCTAACATAATATTCTAATTTGTTTCTCATTTATAGGTTGAAAATAGAAAATCTCATCGATGCACCAATATTATTATGCATGGGATTCAATTAACTAGAAAGAAAAATGCATAAGCCCCTCTCATATAATTTTAATTTATTGTTGTTATTCTGATCATGTTCATATTATGCACGGTGTATCAGTAACTCACGGGCTATTCGTAAGGGAGAAATTTATAGATAAATAACAGCGCCAATGCGTTCATGATTGGAACTTGTAGTTGGGCAGTTAACAATTTTCCTCTTCCTTTGAACATTAGAATTGTGTTTCTATCTTTTGTAGTTTGGGAGATATAAATCATTGAAATCTATTATTATTTTAAATAGTTCTGTACTGAGTTAATGAAGAGAACTAATGGCAAAGCAAGGGATTTTTTTCGCACACGCGTTTTGAGCTTATCCTCGACATTTAATCATCATTTTGTACCTGAACTGAGTGCTGTTGACAGCTTTGTGATTCTTTATCACTCAATGAATAATAAGACGAAATTGTCACAACCACATTTATTAAAAATTCGAGAAATTAGTTTCGGTTGTTACACCATTATCAATCTCAATCAAACTCTAGTTCTAAACTCTAGTTTGATTGAGATTGATAATGGTGTAACAACCGAAACTAATTTCTCGAATTTTTAATAAATGTGGTTGTGACAATTTCGTCTTATTATTCATTACGGATACCTTCCACAATATCACCTTCGCCATTACTAAGAAAGTTCTTTATCACTCGATATATCTCGATTTGAGCGTTTGACAGGTGAATAATAGTAAAAATCCAAGTGGAAATCGATTTTTCTAAGCTAATTGCTATTCAGCACAGGTTCAGGAGTAGTAAATCGCTTTCTACTTGCACATGCACAAGGTAACCACCCTCTTCGAGTTTGGCCACCTACTAGCCTACTTGGATGGGACGAGTGCAATCTAAACTAAATTGGATCACCGCAATTTCACCGTAGAATTGCAACGTTTAACTCACTCTCGTATGTGTCTTATTGAAGGATATTATAGGAGGGCAGTTTGCATAACTTTTGAAATTATGCTGGCAAGTCAAATATTCATATAAAAGGCTAATTTGTACCAAGAATCTCCCAGTTATGATATTGATATGGATCAAGCTAGTTCAATATATTATATGGGGCTACGGGAATTTCATCATGAATAAGACTGATGTTATTCGGCCACTAATTTGAAACTTAATAGTGAAAATGAATTATTTTAGTTATTAAAACACGAATTAACACTAAATAATTATTAAAACACGAAA
>OX418224.1:45697028-45739261 GCA_948455865.1 Conomelus anceps
GTTGTTGTTCTTGTTGTTGTTGTTGTTATTAAAGTTCTTTTACAAGTCACTCCATGGAGAACATGGTTATTCGCCAAGGAATGTTGGAGTTGTTGTTCCAGCTCACGCTTTTAAGTGGCATCGACCCTTCCGGCCTTCAACCCTTCCGCCAACCAACTGTCACCATTCATAGACTTTTTTGAGATTGCTGCTAATTTCAGAAGACAATTGAGGGCACTGCCCGTAAATTAATTTTTACTGACATCCACCCCCGTGCTGCATACCAATGCTTCCTGCTGTTCTGCTGCACTGACAAAGGACAAAGTCACTTGACAAAAGTTGTATTGCATTTTATAATTTCTGTTTGTTGTGTGCTTTGTTGAAATAAATGAAATAAATAAATAAATTATTATCATCATTATTATTGCCGACCTCACAGCCTAATGGCTGGTATTAAGAGTACATACGGATCATTGATCAAGTATGTACCCACTAAATATTGTAAGAGTAGTTACCTGATATTGTTTCTCAAGCTGCTAAGGTGCTCATATACATTTAGTCACACAATTACTATACAGTTACATTTTTGTGTTTTTTGTGTTTACAGTTAGTGTTTTTTATCTCACTTATCTCACTTTATCAAACTATAATTACTCTTCCATATACACTAATTTTTTTTCTTGTCTACTATCATCACTATATTTATTAATTTTTATATGATTAAAAATGTTCTTGTTATCACGCATGTATCCAATACTATTGACTTCTGCAGGGCAATGAATATATTAGGTGGAAGATCATGATCCTTGATATATTTATGTAAAGACTTTGTAATTACAGCAGTTGAAGAAATCACTATAGGTATTGTGAACACTTGATTTTGGCCCCACATCTGTCTGATTTCTTCTGATAATGGCTGGTACTTGACTATTTTTTCCGAAATTTTCTTTTGTAGATTGCTAGTATTTGGTACTGCTATGTCTATGAGGTATGTTATTTTTAATGTCATATCAATGAGCGTAATATCCGGCCGGTTATGCTTTATCGTTCTGTCAGTTGTTATGTCTCTGTTCCAATACATTTTGACTAATTCGTTTTCTAAAACACTGTGAGGCTTATATTTGTAGTATGGGGTGTGAATATCTAGTAATTTATATTTCATTGCTAGCTCCTGATGGATGATTCTGCACACATTGTCATGCCTCATTGTATAATCAGTTGGAGCTAGGGTTGCACAGCCACTAGTTATATGATCAATAGTCTCCTTTGCCTGATTGCAGAGTCTACACAAATCTGTCTGTATTGTTGGGTCTTTCAATATGTATTTTTTATAGTTTCTTGTGTTGATAATTTGGTCCTGAATTGCAGTCATAAATCCTTCTGTTTCAATGAAGATGTTGCCATGAGTGAGCCAGGAGTTTGATTCTTTTAGATCGATGCTGGGTTGAGATGGTGGTTAATATGTTTACCAAGTACAGTCTTCTGTTTCCAGTTGGTTTTTTTCTCTTCTGTTGTTGTGATGTTGATTTGGGGTTGAAGTTCTTTATTATTCAATTTCAATGGAGTGCCAGTTGTTGGGAGGTCTATTACTGCTGAGCGGAGTGTAGTAGTTTCTGCTTATTATTTCTGCTAATTATTATTATTATTATTATCATTATTATTATTATTATTATTATTATTATTATTATTATTATTATTATTATTATTATTATTATTATTATCTTTTCTCTTATTTTCTTCTCCCACCGATAACCTCTTTATTTTTCGGCCATGTTGCTGTTTCTTTGTTCTGTCCACATTTTCCCAGTTTTTCTCTTTAATTTCAAATTTCATGTTAGAAATCCTACTTCTGAATATGTTGATTATTTTCTCCTTGACTCTGGCTTGTTTCAAGTCATAGTCTTTTTGTTATATTATGTTTATATAAGATTAAATTCTTAGTTCATTAGTTCAGCTCAACTTGGTTCCAAGCTAATCTATGACATTTTTATTTTATTTGAATTTGTTGATAATTCAAAAATGATAACCCACAAACTACTAGCAAGATAGGTTTATGAGAGAGAAGTGAAAGTGAGATCCTGCTCTTCAGTCTGCTCCAGCGACAAAATTTATTGGTCCCGATGCTTTTCCAGGAAATGCATGAATCCGTTCATTATCAGCATTGAAAGCTGATTAGTCAGCAATAATTATTGCATTGTAGATCAAATAATCATCCCCGCACACATTGAGCTCATCCAATGCGTTAACAATGCACAAATGATCTGGATTAATTTCAATCTCAAATCGAGTGTGATTCAATTTCGGAATCAGATTGTTATCTACAGCATCAACTAATGGGTGATTAGTTTTGCTGTTGATGAGCCTCAGGAAATTTTGCCTGGCTGATGACTTGATCAGCTTCAAAGTTCTGCAGAGCTACTTTATACGATTAGTAAGAGAAACGATTCTTGAGATGATTGGTAAAATGCGATAAGGAAATCCAAGCTGATCTTAATATTTAGATTTTTAGATATTGCGTAATAAAAAAAGTCGAAAGACTCACCCCCCCCCCCCACAAAAACACCAGTCATAGCAGAAAAATGTGAATTCCCCCCTCCCAGTCATCAGTAACTTTGCATCATGACACTTTCCACTCTAGACGACTAGACAATTATGAAAATTTCTTAGCGGTAACACTGACTGATTAAAGTACTCTTTTCTAGGCATCAGATCAATTAGTACTGATGTCTTATCTAGAGTTATTCAGGATCAATTATAACGGTAGTTTTCGAATTCTGATGATAAAAATAGTTTGAGGACATTGACCTTGATGAAATTGGATCGAATTCGTCGAGGTCCGACTACACAACCGGCCGAAAACGCCGAATGTTTTCTGTCTCTCTCTGTCAAAAACGCGGCTTTATAAAGGTACTTTTCGGATTCTGATGAAAAAATAGTTGCAGGGCATTGACCTCGACGAAATGTGAGAAAATTCGTCAAGGTCCGACTACACAACCGTGGCTAAAACGCCGAATGTCTTCTGTCTCTCTCTACCAAAAACGAAAGGTATATTTCAAAATCTGATATGAAAATTAGGTGAAGAGCATTGACCTTGACGAAAAGTGATCGAATTCGTCGAGGTCTGACTACACAACCGGACGGAAACGCCGAATATCTTCTGTCTCTCTCTCTATAAAAAAACGCGAGTTTATAACGGTACATTTCAAAATCTGATACGAAAATTAGGTGGAGTACTTTCATCAACCAGAAAAAAAGAGTACTTTCATCAGCCAGTGTTACTTGTCCTTGACGAAATGTGGTCGAATTCGTCGAGGTCCGACTACACAACCGGCCGAAAGCGTAGAATGTATTCTGTCTCTCTCTATAAAAAATCGCGGCTTTATACCGGTACTTATCGAATTCTAATCCTTAAAATAGCTGAAGGGCATTGACCTCGACGGAATGTGATCAAATACGTCGAGGTCCGACTACATACACAACCGGCCAAAAACGTCGAATATCTTCTGTCTCTCTCTCTATAAAAAACGGGATTTTATAACGGTTCTTCTCGAATTCTGATGCTAAAAATATTTGAAGGGCATTGATTTGGACAAAATGTGATCAAATTTGTCGTGGTCCGACTACACAACCGGGCTGAAGACGCCGAATATCTTCTGTCTCTCTCTATCAAGAAATTTACACAAAGATTTACACAAATTATCACGACACTCACTGATCAGTAACGTCTTAGGGCCATGTTATACGAGCGCTAACAACGCGACGCATTTAGCGTCGGCTCATTGGGGCAATGGGTCATCAATGGTGCAAGTTATACGAACGACATTGTCGTCGGAGAGTCCGCGTTAGCCGGGCATTGAGCGTTGCTAGCGCAACCTGCCGCGTTAGCAACGCTGAACTAAGTTATACACAGCGTTGTCGACGCGCATCTGACGCCCAAGCATAGTCTCTTAGTGGTTATCTCTTCTTCTTATTAGTTCGCGATGTTTGACACGGAGAAGTTCATCTATTGCATTGAGAAGCTGACACCTCTCTATGATGTCAAGTCAAATGATTATTCCAATAGACAACTGAAGGCTAAATGCTGGAATGAAGTTGGAGAGGCGATGTATGGCACCTGGTATGAAATGACTCCCACAGAAAAGGACAATAGAAGTAAGATGTTATGTGTTTACAATAAATGAGCAAATTAAACAAGTATGTGCGCACGGGAAAAAATTGAATATTATTAATATTAACACTGACTGCCATGTGCATCATATGCGATCACAGGTCGAGCTCTAGTGTTTGCCTTCATGCGCCATATACATGCACAGAAAGTAGAAATGATAGGGATGACAAAGTAGTGGCCTGATATGAAAGTTTTCTGTACTGACAATTTTTCTGACTCGACAATGCACGCGTCGACAACGCGCTGTCAACGCTGTGTATAACAGGGGCACGCGCTAGCGAAGCGTGTTCAACGCTGCGTTAGTAGCGTCACGTATAACTTGGAATTTTAGTTCCCTGTTTCCCGCGTTTTTCAGCGCCGCGTTATTAGCGCTCGTATAACATGGCCCTTACAGAAAAATAAGCAATTAAAAACAGATAAATCGATATTGTTCAACTAATAACGAGATTTCAATAAACTGTACTAAAATCAATCACTAAAAGTTAAAAGGCCGATCTAATATTAAATAACAATTGTACAATAAACTGTCCAATAATATTCAAAAAAGAAACGTCAAAAAAGAACAATTAACTTACGTAGCACTAGTCCGTAATACAATAAAAACTATTTAGTAGCTCACTGGTATGAATTAAACAGGAATAAGAATTATCACTATAGGCACAGAGAAAGAATTATCACTATATAGGCACGATATATAGAACTGTCACAACTTGTTTATCACGACGAATTTCAAAGACAACTGAACTAATTTACAAAAGTCTCCCTCTATTTATATAATTTTTCATAATTGAGATATCTCTAGATTTTTCTTCAACTTCTAAATAAACAATCAAGGAAACTCGAACTTTCCACAATATTCGATAAGACTCCATAAATCTCTAATCAAACAACTAGAACATACTACAATGATCCAAGTAAACACCATAAAAGTGTCAGAAGCAGAGTAATTAATTGCTTAAAAGTAAACATAGATATTACATAAGATAGGATTGTCGAATAATTAATTAAGTTTTTAAAAAGATAAATTTTATTGCTGACCCGACGGACATAGCCCCGTCGTTCAGTGAAGAGAGACTGGAACGGACTAAGCACGGCGCGCAGGCCGTGAGAACTTTTATTAACTATGATAATGCTGATTTAGCACTACTACACTAATACATCTATAACTCCTCCACCCCAAAATTTTTCATCGTCCTCGATGTTTGACCTTAAGGTTTAGGTATAGCATAAATCAAAGTAGTGGGGGCTTGCGGAGAACTAGTCGGTAAAGATACATTATAATTAGGCTTTAAAATTCGACAATAATAAAATAACAAAATTACAACTAAAATAATCATTAAAATAACAAATGATAAGAAATACAAATGTTGAGTACTAACTTCATTAAACATTGATAAATCATTTAAATTTGGATTCTGCTTTTCAAAAAAGGATACGTTTTTCAAATTATTTATATCGTTTGAAATCATTTCAATTTTCTCAGGAATATTCGTGAGCTTGAAAGATTTTGAAGTTTTGAAAGTGGATGGAAGACGTTGGTCTTTCATCTGGTCACCTTGCTTCAAATGAATGAGAAATGTTTTTGACGGATTTATTTTATCATTATTGATTTTGATATGGGATTGACCATATCCATAAATACAATTACAGACTTCATCATATCGAATGAATGGAGTCGGATTCGCAATAGTGAATCTTTGACAATTGGTCAAGTCATTATTTGCTAATATATCTAGAATACAAGAGTCATTGACATAACGTCTAGTTTTACAATAAGAGGCATCATAGTCATGTAAACATTGGTCTAATACTATTAAGCCTGATTCAGATACGGAAACAATTTTCTCGCTGACACTTATACTATAACAATAGTTGTCAAGAAGTACTGGATATTCTATCATACGGAAGGTTTCAAACAATGCGCTTTTCTTAGGAACAGAAATAAAATACGTTATAAAATTCTGTGAGATAGTACAATGAACTGAGCTGAGTTTCCATAATGTTTCAATATTGTCACTTGCAACATTACCTCTGTGGGAACTTGTTATATTTTCAAAGTCTTTTATATGAATAATAGAGTAGTGAATTTTTGAATTGTAGCAAAATTCAATACTATCTAATAATGTGTTCACTTTTATTTCCATTAATTCAAGATTAAGATTAATAAGAAATACAGCTAGGATTTGATTCAATACAGTAGATTGCAATAAAGTCACATTCTTAATAATTTCATTATTACTATTAATTACTTTCAAATCATCATTAAACTTATCAACTAATTTATTATTTACAACGATGCTTTTCCTTTCATTTTCAATAAGTACTTGTTCATTTGATTCTAATCTATCAATTATCTTATCATAGTGTTTTTTATCATCTGCGTCCATGTTGCCAGTTATCCATGATATAGCATTTCCTAATCCATTAAAGAGTCCTCTCTTTTTACGAGATGATGAAGACTTTGGAAACAATAGACTTAATTTTTCAACGAGATTATCACGTAATTGCATGAAAGGAATGATAAGTTTTTTCAATTGATAAGATGACACATTTTGTAACCTATCTATAGAGTCGGATAGATTATCGATCTCTGTCTTAATACTAGTTATATTAGAGTAATGTAAAAAGGTAAAAGTATCATTTATATACATAAATGTCGTTCAATTTCCACTGGTATTATTCCGGCGGTGTTAGTCAGATCCACTAACTCGTACGCTTGGACCAGGGGTAGGAGAGGGATTAGTATCAGAAGCCGTATTATCATCTGTAACAATTCGTTTCATTTTTATTTTTCACTAAGCTTCGAAAAGTTTCTAGCTCTTGGAAATATCTGTCTGCTAATTCTTCTGTTATTTGGACAGGAGTTTTTTCTAATGAATTAAAATGTTTAAATTTACCAAAGGTCAATTCTAAAGGAGTCATTTGATGAGTTGAGTTTAGAGAATTATTATAAGTTATCAGAGCAAGATCTAATTTTTCTTTAAAGCTTGCTTGTGGCATTTCAGTTCCAAGTCCAGTAAGTAATTCGACAAGTGTAGAGTGTGCTCGTTCTATTGAGCCTTGACTATCAGGGTGTCCTCAAGAAGTATAATGTGGTGTTATTTCATATAATGCTAGTAATTGTCTAACTAGAGCATTGTCAAATTCTTTTCCTCCATCCATGGAGATGGTTTCTGGAATAGGATATTTTGAAATATATTCTTTTAAGGCTTTGGTTATTGACGGGCCATTGACACTATCAATTATGAAAGCTTGGAAAAACTTAGAAAATAAATCAATTGTTGTTACAACTTTATTGGATTCAAATGAAAATACATCTACTTGGATTTTTTCAAAAGGTCTCAATGGTGTTGGTGTTACTTGATATTGTATTTTAACAGGTCTACGATCGTATTTAGTGCGAAGACATGTCGGACAATTATTTACATAATTAGTTACATCACGGTGCATTGTGGGCCAATAGTAATTTCGTCTTAATTTTAGATAATTTTCGTTTATTCCTCTGTGGAATGTTTTTCCTTCGTGATAGGTAGAAACTAATAGTTTTTGTTCCTCAGAGTCTGTAACGTCTGACAATTTAGTTTGATATATTTTGAATCTGGTTGTTAGGCTTACTTCTTTTAATTTTTCGACCAAGAAATTAAGTAAACTGTCTGCTGTGGGTTGGAACTTTTTATTAGGAATTTCAAATATTATTCCATAAGTGAGATCAGGTTGGAAATATGTTTTTAATTTTTCCATATTACTTGAAATATCGTTTTTCGATGAAACAGTAATGTTGACTCGATTTTTATTGAAAACTTTCATAAATTGGATACTAAATTTTCCACGCTTTAAAACAATTTGGTATTTTTCTTTATTGATTGGTGAATTATCAGTCACTATAGCAGCTCTATCGTCGGAGGATTCTTGTGAGTGAATCGTTACTAATGAGTCATTGTCATCATTATTTTGTGGAAGATTTATTTCTTCATTATCTTGATTTGGAAAAAATTCTGCTAGTACTCTATCTAAGTCTATAGGTTCATCCATTGGTTCATCAAGAGAGTTTGCTGGAGAATTTAAAGGAACTATGTCTTGGGAATCAAGTTCAGTTAAAGTGTTAAAATCTACTATCTCATTATTTAAAACTTCAGAAACGTTAACTGGATTTGGGGATAATGCGTCAGCGACAACATAAGATTTTCCTTTCAAATATTCAACTGTGAAGTCATATTCTTCGAGGAGTAATTTCCATCTCAAAAGTTTAGAATTTGGTTCTTTCAAATTTCTGAGCCATACAAGGGGTTTATGATCAGTTTTGACTATGAATTTCCTACCATATAAGTAAGGACGAAAATGTTTTATGCTCCATACTATGCTTAGAAGTTCTTTTTCTATAGTAGGTAAATTACATTCAGCTCTGTTGAGTGTGCGAGATGCATACGATACAGGAAGTTCGGTACCGTTTATTGTTTGAGATAAAACGCTACCTATAGCATAATTAGAGGCATCGGTTGTTAGAGTAAAAGTTTTATCAAAATTAGGAAACGTTAATATAGGAGAATTACAAAGGGCTTGCTTTAAATTATTGAACGATTTTTTATATTCAGAATTATTAATATCAATTTTTTCATCTTTTCTCAATGCTCTGGTAAGTGGTTGAGCGATTTTTGCGTAGTTTTTAATTAGTTTTCTGTAAAAACCAGTCATACCAAGAAATTGTTTAATTTCTTTGACAGTCTTAGGAATTGGAAATTTTGAAACAGCTTCGATTTTAGCGGGATTAGGACGAATTCCGTCTTTAGATACAATGTGTCCTAAAAATAATAATTCCATATTACAAAAATTTGTTTTGTCTAATTGAATTTTCAACTGGTATTGTCTTAATTTTTTGAATACTCGTCTCAAGTCTTTAAGGTGTTCTTCGAATGAGTCTGAAAATACGATTATGTCGTCCATGTAGACTAGAGCGTTTGGTGTGTCACAAAAAATTATATTCATAGCGCGCATAAAGCTAGGAGGACCGTTCTTCAATCCGAATGGCATTCTAACAAATTCATAATGTCCTTCTTCTGTGCTGAAAGCAGTTTTGGGAATATCAGCTTCTTCAACTTCAAGTTGATGGAAGCCTGACGCTAAGTCTAAACTAGAGAAATAAGTTGCTCTACCAATTTTTCCAAAAAGATCTTCTATGTTTGGAAGTGGAAATTTGTCACTATTTGTCTTCTCATTTAATTTTCTATAGTCCAAGACAAGACGCACTTTGCGTTTACCAGAAGAATCTAATTTTTTGGGTACTACCCAAAGAGGGGAATTATAGGGTGAGTTGGATGGTCTGATGATTTTTCCATCTAGTAATTTTTGAACTTCAATTTTAATGTCATTTCTGAAAGCTACAGGATATCGATAATTTTTTTTATAAACAGGAGAGTCATCAGTTGTTTCAATTTTGTGTTTTAACAAATGAGTGGCAGTTAGTAAAGTATTTTCTAGTTTTAAGATATCTTGGAATTCATGAACTAAATTGACAATTTCTGCTTTGTCACTTGGATCTATATGGTCCAGACGAATAATATCTGAAATTTCTTCATGAGTTAGTGAATTCTCAGAGGGAGAATGATCTATTAATTCACACTCTTCTATTTCAAGACATTCAATATTTACTTCTTTGTCAGTATCGGAAAAGTATTCTAATTCGCAAAAATTTTTATCAATAATATTCACAAGAATTTCATTAAGTTCTAAAGTAGGTATTTTTGTTATGCCTAATTGAGAGTCTGATCTATTTATTAAAGGTAGTGTGAGATTATTAATACCTTTTCGTATTTTAACAGGAGTTAGGCCATTCAAGTTCAATGTCTTATCAGTAGTAATCATACAATTTGTTTGGAAATCAATCTGAGCTCCCATTTTACTTAGAGTCTCATGACCTAATAAAATATCGTAATTTGAACTGAAATCATGTACAAAAAATAATTCTTTACTTAAATTAGCATGCACAGAACTTAAATCTAAAACAGCACGTAAAGAGCCTGTTGTTTCGCCAGCAGGTGTTTTGATTTTAAATTCGTAATCTTCAACATTAATACATGGAAATGTGTTATTATCAGTTCTAACAAAATTATATTACGATCCTGTGTCAATTAGAATTTTGCAATCATTTACAAGTAAGAATGGCAATTCGTGAGCATAACAATAATTCATTTCGATTACCTCGGATTCATTTTGACTCTGCCTAATTCTAAAAAATGATCAAAAGCTTCAGCTAATTTGTCAACTTTTGCAGCAAGTGCTTGGAAGTTTGAATCTGAAACTTCTGTTGATTCAGTCATTGGTTCAGTTAAATGAACATGATTAGGCTTATGTAAATTTGAAACAGTTCGCATTGATACATCGCTATTATTACGATTTTGATTATTTTGTGGTCTATTTTGTTGATTAAAATTTCGAGATTGAAAATGTTGAGGTTTTTGATTGAAACCTTGAGATTGAAAGGGCGTAAATTGACGTTGCTGGTTATTTTGATGATTATGTTGTTGAAAAAATGGTTGTTTGAATGGTTGATTGCTTTGATTATTATAAGGCGATTTTTTGGCTTGATTATGCTGAACATTATGGTTAGGTTTTTCATTTGAACTATTTTTAAAATGCATTTTTGACACATCGGTAGTAAAATTCAAATGTTTAAGAACAGCATTACTTTCACTTATAATAGCTTGCCTAGCTTCATTCAAATTCTTAATTCTAAGTGTTTGAAGATGCGCTCCCAATTGATAAGGAAGTCCTTCTACTAGAACGTTGATCACTTGTTTATCTAACTGGCTGGTGACGAATTCTAAAAATTCACCTTGCACTCCATCCAGTCTATGCCTACATATGATGGTGGTACGTTTTTCTTCTAACATATTCACAAATGAAAGAGGGTGTTGTCTATGATTCGGTTTCAGAGTTAAAAGTTCACTTGTTAGTTGATGCACTGATCGATTATCAGCAAAGTTATTTTTCAGGGCAGTAATTACATCCTTCACTGTCTTACATGAGCTGTTGATTACAACTATTTTAGCCATGTCATGCAGTCTTTTCTTAATTTGGTATAACAAACGAAAATGATTTGCTCCAGCCTCAACAATATTGTTGGTGCAGTAGCCATCAACAAGAGTCTCTACAACTTCAAGAAATGAAATAAGTTCAATGGGGTTTCCATCGTAATCTGGAATGAGGTCGAGATCACATTTGGGAAGTAATTTTGATATTTGTTGTACCTGTTGTTGTTGTTGTGTTGGAACCTTGCCTTCGAGAGACATGATGGAGGATCCTGGATTTTCGTTTGGCTGTAGTCGAACGTCAGTCTCGTCTTCTTCTTCTTCAGTGTTGTCTTCCTCTTCTTCTTCAATCAACTCTTTCAGAGTTGGTCTATGGTCCAATCGCAAAGAGTCCAAGTAGGAGCTATTTGAGCGTCTACTGGCCAGGTTGATGATGTGGAGAATAGCACTTTTTGATCGCGTTCGGAACTTCACTACTCCCGAAACTTACGATCGCGGATTCAATTTCGGAAACGAATGTAAAGAATTGAAATTCACCGAAAATTTCGAGATATTGATCGCGGATTTTCGTCGCCCGTCCCTGTTCGGGCGCCAGATAGGATTGTCGAATAATTAATTAAGTTTTTAAAAAGATAAATTTTATTGCTGACCCGACGGACATAGCCCCGTCGTTCAGTGAAGAGAGACTGGAACGGACTAAGCACGGCGCGCAGGCCGTGAGAACTTTTATTAACTATGATAATGCTGATTTAGCACTACTACACTAATACATCTATAACTATAGTAGATAACACCGAGAACCACGGTTCCTTCTTTCTCTTTATTCTCGCTACAATATGTTATACATAGTTAAACATATAAATAGTTATACTGCAGATCACGAAAATTGTAATTCTCAACAATAATTAAAATTATTAATTTGTTAGTAGAAAAATGTCAATTTAAAATATCAGTCGTAAGTAATTTTTTTGTAGATTACGTCTTGGAGACTCCACTTAATGGAGTATAAGACAAGTCAGATTAACAATTATCAGGAAAGGATGCCCAATAGAAATGAGAGGAAGAAGCATCAACCAAGAGATGCAAGCTAAGAAAAGAGCAAGATTTGGTTCTTGAATTTCTCGATCTATACCGATCTGCGTTGTTAATATAACCATTTTATGATAAATTCAACGACTTGCAGTCAATTTTAATAGAGAATAAATAAATATTTACTCACGTAGACTGAAACGTTTTTGAATCGTGACGATTCATTTTCAACAGCAACCTGGATCATCGGTGTTCTCTTCGTTGTTGGTTTTGGTTAAAAGAATTATTGTGATTTTGTAGAATGTGATCGAAAAGTTTGTGTCATTTAAAAATTCAAACTGGACACACTTTTACTGACATCAGTACCAACCTACACATTCTACATATAGAACCTAAAGGTCATGAACTCAACTCCTTGGAACAATTTGAAATAGAGAAGCACACCACACACAATAAACAAAACCTCCTCAATGAAAGATTAAATTTTAAATCACACAAACTTTTCGATCACATTCTACAAAACTATAATAATTCTTCTAACCAAAACCGATGACGAAGAGAACACTGATGATCCAGGTTGCTGTTAAAAATGAATCGTCACAATTTGAAAACGTTTCAGCCTACGTGAGTATTTATTTATTCTCTATTAAAAAAGACAGCAAGTCGATAAATTTATCATAAGAAGTTGACAATAATAATTGATGAGAAAGTTGAAGCAACATCTTAAACTCTTGATAATAAGACCTGAATGGTCCAAAGCTTATCTTTCTACTTGGTAGCTATATAATAGTAAGAAGCAATATATAAGTAGTAGGTATATAGCAGAGAAGAAAGAATTCAGCAATTTTAGAATTTTATTGATGTCCCGAAAAGGAGCACTGTCTCATTATATACAGGAATATCTTGAAAAGGCGTGTCCTTCCGACGCAATATTTTTCCTCTGCATTCAATCACGTGATCGCTCAGCAGAGAAGAAGAAGGAAGCCAATTTCTGAAATGGAGCGTTCAAACTACTTTCGGAAAAGGAACTGATAAGGTAAGCTATTTATTCCACTGGAAATACGAGCGTCCAATGCAATTTGGACGACTGTCTAGGGCTTAGATTGGAGTAGTCAACGCACACATAATGTCGCAGTACGTCTTCATTCCTATTTTTCAGATTTGTTCCCATTTCCAGAAAGTTAGCCCTTGTATAGAATCTCCATCAATTATTATCTTTGATAATGTAATTACAACAATAAAGGAAGAGTCTCACATGAATCACCTATGTATAAAACAAATAGTGGTAGAGAAGGCTTTATAGCCTCAACTTCGCCTAATAAAGAATCTTTCCATTCCAATAATTAAGAAATGTCGTAACTGGAAATCACTGCATGACACATGGGTTTTGAAGTTGTATTTGCCCTTGCAATGTGTCATGATATCCGAGAAAAAAATGCGCGATCTGTTATGTTTATTGGCCTTTTCCATTTACCGCTCTCTCAAAATCTAGGTAGGAAAACAGACCTGAAAAGAGAGCACTTTTTTCGGAGGATGAAGCTCACATAGGTCTGAGACCTGTGCGTGGGTAATTGGATGGTGGTGATTGATGAGTTGGACCTACAGTTTTAGGTTGGTTCCGAACCACCGGGAAGTGGTTTTACAGCAGAGAACAGAGTCTTTTTTGCTGGACAATCCAATCGGACACCCTTACAAAGGGCGCCCAGGAGTTTCGTAGGTTATCTCTGATTGAACAGATACCTGCTACGGCACTCGGCTATCACTTCCCAAACGAAATACGGCCTTTTTTCATGTAAAGATCAGAGAGCTACTAGTTTCTAAACGTATTTCCGATGTCTACTTAGTGACCTAGAGAATATATTTTCAATTAAATACAATATGCTACGGCACTCGGCTGTCACTTCCTGCTACCTTTAGCATACTCTTCCGAACTTTGGGCATATTTTTCCCAAATTGGAAAAAATCATTATAAAAACAATAATGAACTGAGTTTGGGGAAAAACTAAAGACTAGGTTAACCAAACAAAACTCAGATTGGAAAATTGGTTCATCATACTTCGATTACAGGTGAAAGTGAGTGCAGTTTTTATTGGTTCATACTTTTTCTAGCCAGCCTCTGTAAAAAAAGCCTCTTTTAATACTGCTGTTCTATGTCAACTACAGACTATAATAAATACAATTTAGCACTCTATTAATTGCCTTATATTGACGTTATCCAGACAATTCGATGTTGCCATCAGCTGGATTTCAAATTTCGTGTGTGAAGAGGCGCATTCAGCCAGCGTTAAAACGTCATGCTAGCGAACGACATAAGCCATGATCAAACTCAAATCAAATCACTTAATTTTTGAAAATTATTTTAGACTTTTCTGTTACATTGCTGTGACACTGCCGAGCTAGACCGGAGCCAATTTGTGTTGTTTCTCTTAAATTTTCAATGTTTACTCACTCCATTTCATTATCTTCACACATATCTTTAAATATTTCCATACCTTACAATAGCTTTATTCTATTATCTTTTCTCACCATTAAAAAATCTTATTATTATTATTATTATCAATACTATTATTATTATTAGTATTATTATTATTATTATTATTATTATTATTAATATTATTATTATTATTATTGTTATATTTTTCTTCTATAAGCTTTCTCTATTATTATTTCTATTTACTATTGATCTATTTTTATTTGTAGTAACAAAAATACTAACTGCGATATAACACTACATATTCTAGAACTCTCGACATGAAAACCCTTCAATATGAGATTTTTTTCTCTCACTCAAAGCTCTAGAAATATTTCGAAAAGCAGAATCGGTTCTTTCGTTTATCTGTCAGTAGTGACCAAAATATTCTCATATACTTTGTTACTATACAGATTGATTAAGACATTTTGAATATTCTCATAAGTTTACCGGTGGCTATTGTATTTATCGATGAAACACCTACTTTTAATATTCGATAAAATATATATTACCACTATTCATCGCGATCGACGCTATACATCAACTTGGCATTTCGATTTTCCCCAGACTTACTAAAGATGAGATTTCTCAGTTACAATCATTTTCTGTCATTCTTGCTTTGAAACACGTACGAAACCATATCAATCGTCATTCATCACCATGTCTGGCAGAAACTCGATTTCAGTCAGGATTTCGAGTGAAATACGAATCGACTTTGATAGAGCGCACTAGTAGGAAATAAACGACGAGTTCGAGTTGATTCAATGGAACATTATTTCTGCAAGAGGTTCGATTCGAAATGGTTTCATGAAAAACTCGAGATTGCTTCGTAGAATTGTGAGGATTCATATCACCAAATACTCCATATAACCATATATCCTTATATAACCATAAAACCACAGATATAAATAATATGGAGCATATCAATACAGAATCATATGCATATCAACAGGCCTCCATCCAGTATAGTTTTGATGAGATCGGTATTACCTATTCAAAATATCAATGAGAGCAAATTCCTATCTATTCTAAGAACCCAATACTTAATTTCCAAGTTCATACAGAATCATATCACGATAGAACCATACATATTCCATATAGCCATATATGGTTGTAATATATCCTTATATAACCATAAAACCATGGATGTGAATATATGGAGCATATCAATACAGAATCATATGCATATCAACAGGCATCCAGTATAGTTTTGATGAGATCGATATTACCTATTCAAAGTATCGATGAAAACAAATCTCTATCTATTCCAAGAACTCAAAACTTAATTACCAAGTTTATACAGATCATAAACATATTCAGTACAGTTTTGATGAGATCCATATTACCTATATCAATGAAAACAAATCTATCTAATCCAAGAAATTTCAAAACTGGATTTCGAAGTTCATCTGTTCAAACTAGCCAAAACTACAAGCTTAAAATATTAGAGGTCAAATCCTTGATTGCTTTTCCAATACTTGCTTTGGACTTGACAATACTGAAAACTCGGGAGGAAATCATGAATTGCAGTCGACCTCTGAGTTTGACGTTTAAGATTGAAAAGCTTTGCTTTGTTTTATCACAGTAATAGGAGCGATGTGAAAGTAAGCTTAGAGAAAAAAGTGTGACTAGACTTTATGGAATTGTGCAGTTTGCATTGAAAGTATGTTGAAAAAAATCAGAATTGAGCCTGTCACAAAAAAATGTTCCTCCATTATTTTTTTAAATAATGTATGGATGAAAGGATTGAAGTTTAATATCAGAAGTTTGAGGTCAGAGATAGCCGGGCTTTCAATGTGTCCACAGCAGTTATTGCCTCAAGGCCATTGATTTCACATAACATAATGAAATACTTTTATCTGATACAAACTTTCTTGTTTGTTCCTACTTTTTTATTTTTTCAAGAGATCATTGAAAGTTTTTAATTTATTCATGACAATTGAACTTCATATTTCTTTGAATAAATAACTAATTAATAAATTCATGGATAGAGATTTTTTTAAAGGAACATTGGAATTATTCTATGGTTGGGCTGAAAGTGGATTTGGAAGATTGGAATGTGAGAGTTGTCATAGACCTTTGACTTTGTAAGAGGTTTCCCAACTTTTTCACACTAAGTGATAATGTAAGATCTTCGGCTAAGCTGAAGATCATTCTCAGCTTATAGAACATTTTCAATCATCTAAGGTCTTCAACAATTTTTTAATTCTTTTTTTGGGAAATTAACTTTTTTAGAAGTCGTAGGTCCTCCATGTTTCCTATAATATGGCTACAACTGATGAGGTAGTGCTGACCTATAACAGCCATTAGCTGATTATCATTAATGGAGTTTCATATTGTCTACTTTATATTCTATTTGAATATCTTTGACATTCAATATCTTAGTGACCCCTTCCGCAACATTAGGATGCGGAATCGAATAAATGGAAGATTCATTTTTTCATTATTGAATAAATTAATTCCATAATTGGATAACTGTTGATGAATTATTCATCAATGATTATTCCAAATTCTCTCCACATGGATTTTCCACAGGCTTCTATCAGTCTTGTTAAAATAACATAAATATGTTGTTTCCTAACAAACTTCCACTCCTACATTCTTCTCCAACCCACTAGTCCAATAAATGCTCTCAACTACTTGAAATCGGCCAATGGTTGCAAAAACTCAATGCTTAAAACTCAAACCGATACAAGATTTGTTTGATTTACCCGATACTATATATTTTTGATTGATGATGATGCCCACATGAGTCCGGTACTTGTATGTGAGGAATGAGATGGATAATTACACATTAATTTTATATGCCAGACGGAGGAGCGGGATTCGAACCCACGACCGCTTAGACGACTGCAAGCTGAAGTTGCGACGCCCAAACCAACTGCGCTAAGCGGCCCGCCAATTAATTTAATTTGATTCAATTTCATTAATTTGTGTGATTAATTTCTTCAACCATTTCACTCCCTCAAAGTTTTTTGAAGTGTTTTTGAAAGAAAAATACATTTTGGATGTTCTGGTTATGAGGTGATCATGATGATCCCTCTCGCAAAGAGTGTAGAGATGTTTAGTTTCGAATTAACAGAAGGGCAGCTTTTTGCATAATTTATTTCTATTAATTATTTTTTCTAATAAAAGAACCAAATCTCTGCTTTTAAAGCTTCAAAGACTCGTGATGATCAACTGGGACGTAATTTACTGTTTGAACTCAACAAAAAATTCTGCTAGGAAGAGAAAAAACTTAATAAAATGCATGTTTTTCTCTCCTCTGTACTATACCTTATTTGATGTTCCTTTCTTTCATCTGTAGCATATATATTTTTATCCACAAAGCAACAAATGAACTCGTAGGACACGAAAACTTACACCAGCAAATCGACTAAGTCCGTGTTTCAAGTTCAAAGTCACGGACGAAACTGTCAGCAAAGTCGCACAACCGGAAAGCATTCAGTTCGCGATTGCTCAAAGCACCGAACTTATTGTGCGCAAGTCCGCTGTGAGCCTCACCCTTTCAGTAAAGTCTCTGAATTGAGTATGAACTTCAGGAATGAAGCTCCGATGTCCAATTTCTGATCGCCGCTTGAATGATTCGACAACTGAGTACCATTTCTGAGTACCAATTCAAATAAATTGAATTGAATTGAAAAATAAATTGAAAAAAAATTTCTTGCACGTACAGTCATCAACTCATTACAAACTTAATACATTTTTTTAAATAATATGAGAACAGAAGAAACAAAGCTAAATAATAAATAAAAAAACAGCTGACATTCCTACTCTAGGAATGCAATTAATTATGGAAAAAGATCAAAATCAATATGAAAGAGTGAGAAATATAGTATGAGAGAGAGTGATTGATTACTTTATTCATAAAGTTACAAATTACAAGTATAAAATTCAATATATAGTCGTCGACAAGTATCATCACATAAAAAATTATGTCACTTATTACAAAAACAGTTTAACTATATACAAACATGAAATTATGACTAATAATTATATTAATATGGCATGTAAAAAACTTTGTGAAATATTTGCATAAAAAGGCGAAGTTAGGGAAGGTGCCCCTTTCTTACACTTAACCTATTAAGAGAGAGAGATCAGATTAGATTATCTTTCTTTATTCATATAAATTTACAAATTTTGCATATAAGTAGTTAAAAACAAAAAATATCAACATCACATAGATGAATACGGTAGTGAACTCAGAAAATACTATTTTTATAGTGCAAAGAATTATGTACATTGATCTCATTTGTATGATCTTGATGATATTAACTACAGTAATGACAATTTAAGCGATGCAATAACATGAAATGGCGAAGTTTGGACAAAGATTCGTCCATTCTTGACACTTAACCAGAGAGAGAGATTAGATTATATTTTTTTATTCGTGTAAATTTACAAATTTTGCATATAAGTAGTTAAAAACAAAAATTTTCAAGATCACATAGATACTATAGTAAACTTAGATAATGCTATTTTTTATAGAGCTAGAAATTATGTACACTGATATTTGTATGATCTTAATTATGTAAGCTATGGTGATGACAATCTAAGTGATGCAATTACATGAAATGGCGAATTTTGGACAAAGATTCGTCTATTCTTGACACTGAACCAGAGATTCAGATGACTTTATTCGTGTAAATTTACAGTGTACATGAATGATGACAGTATTATTAATTTTAGCAACTTGAACCCCTAGTTCAAGTGATGTACAGTGATTTTTGAAAAGTGAATGGTTGAATAGTTTGAATAGGAAAGATTATAAATACAACAATGTCAACAAATATATATTTTATTGTACAGCAGAAATTATTGATGTGATTGTAGAAAAACAAAAAGAGAGCTTGGACCTGAGAGATGAATTACACAAAAAGGCGAAGTCTTGGCCATTGAGGCCATTCTTACACTTAACGATTTACCTCTACATGTCCTACTAGTTTACATTGATGAAATTATCAAATGCGGGTTATCTAAGTAAGATAAATCAATTCAGAGAGAGAGATTGATAGAAAAAATGCCTTTATTTCGCACTTTACAATAGAAAGAGAGAGAGAGAATGACAGAGAGTGAGAGGAATATAAAAGATTCAATAATATAGAAAAATGGAAAATCAATATAAAAATATTATAGGCTTGAAGGCAGCAATCTAGAACTTGAATTCGAGATTCCGTTGATTTTGAGTAGGCTAAGTGATCAGGTGAAGCCTACACAAGTAGCGGCAATCAAGAGAATTGAAATCAAGCAGCCAAGAGAGAGTGAGAGGCTTGGAAGCAGATTTGGCAAACACTGGACCACTTCCTACTCACTACTTTGATCTTAATACCAGTGGGCCGAGCATCAATAATCCTTCCGAATCGGCTTATATAGTGGCTCAACTAGGAGACCTCAAGCTTCAATGGCTCAGCTTCAATGTTCGACGTGTGGGAAGCAGCAAGCCAGAAAGCAGCAGGTTTCAGCGAGAGATTGTCGTTCTTATAATCGTGAAGCTCCGTCACTCGGAATTAAGTCAATCTGGTTCAATAAGCTATCCAGGTCTCCTTATTCGCTTTGCATTCATCAGATTTCAAAAGAAGTAACTGCAATGTTATCCCTGATCTAACTCCCTTATAACTTGAATTATCCCTACCAAAAACCAAAAATATTATCCCTACTTGTATATCCTACCAAAAAGATGTCTTGAATCGCTGAAATTTTTTTTTGAGATTACGTCTTGGAGACTTCAGTTAAGGAGTATAAGACAAGTCAGATTAACAAATATATACAATCTTATACACTAGTTACCATAATTACTATATCAATTAGTTGAGGTGAGGCTTAATTATTTTCATGTGAAAGGAACTCTTGTACCCTATGAAAAGCTTTATCAACTGAATATTTTTCAGTTGTTTTTTAAATACTTCTATATTTTCAAGAATCTTTAAAAACTAAGGAAGCTTGTTGTAGAGTTTCCTACCAATATAACAAGGTTTTTGTTTGAATAAGCTACTGTTGTGACTCACCAAGTGGTAATCTCCTCGGCTTCTTGTATTATAATCGTGTACGTCAAGACTTTGGTTAATATCACTTTTTTTACATATAAAGTAGCTTCATACACATATAAGCCGAGGAGACCAAGTCTCTTGAACAACGGCCTACATGAATCTAATGTAATTAATCTTTACATACACCTTACAGCTTTCTTTTGGATCTTAAAAAGAGCCTATCAAGGTTTTGTTTTGATGAACTACCCCATACTAAGATAGCATACCTAATATGTGACAGTAAGAGCCCATGGTAACCTGTAAAAAGTAACTTTTGATCATTCATCATTTAATCTAGCGAGCTGTCGCAGAACAAACACCCCAGATGAAATTTTACAACATATTTTCTCAACGTATAGAGCCCAGGTCAATCGTCTATCCAACATGTGATTTTATGTGATTAATAGTTAAATAATTCTGATTGAAAAATTAGGGCTTTAATGGTATGTGATGTTAGGTCCAAGGAATACAAGTATGCAAATAAACGAAAAGACATTTTTACTGCCATAGGAGAAGAGATAAGTTTTTCTGCTAAAGAGGTTGAGACAAAATCGCATACTTTTGCAATCAAATTGTTTGCAAGTGTAAACAGACTAATGAGGTTCAACAAGTACAGAGATTTGTGTAATCATACATTGAACTTGTTTCTCAAACAAGTGTATCTCTCACAAGTTCTCATACATTTATCCCAATGTAAACGTACCTTTATGAATGATAACTTACTTCATATGAATAATGCTCAACCAGATAAATCTGAAAACCCAGCAAGGGCTATCTATGAATCTAATTACAATTGCATATGATGGAGAAACTCTTTTAAAAATCATATGTTCCTAAAGAAGTAGGCCTAATAGTTTTACTTTTTCCTTCTAAATATCCTTTAAATGCGTAGCTAATTTCAAAACTCTTTACGCATATAACGCGGGGCATGCCTTGAAGGAAGAGCCATGCAAAATTGCATTGAATTTGCTCTACACGTTTAGCCGTAAATACGTTAAAAACATACAAAAAATGCAAAACGGTCGACTTGAAACTTGAAACAGAGGCCTCTCTTCGTTCGGTCAAATACAAGTCATAAGTACAGTAGAAACAATTAGTCTGGGCGCACGGCCGTTTGGTAGTCAGCCATGGCGAGGGGAGTGTTTATCGCTCATTTCTAAAAACATGTGGCCCATGCGACGCTGCAGATGTCTTCAAGGTCAACTAGTCAACTTTTAACAGGACGGCTAGTAGTGAAACCAGAGCCACACGCCCAGACTAATTGTTCCTACTGTACGGTTTAGAAGAAAGCTGATTGGTTCAACCAGTAGCGGTACCAGCTGTGATAATGGGGGATGAGGGTTACAAATTTAGCTTACTTTTTTGCGATACTACCCGTTTTTCCTATTCTTTCACCAGCAAATTTTCCTCCATAAATCACCTGATGGGCTCAACCACAGACCAACCATTCAAGTTGAATCTTTTTCGCATTGAATGGTTGGTTTAAGGTTCAACTTACTTGACACTCGATCTCACCTCTACTCAAGTTCTATTTCTATAATCTATTCTGTATTTTTTTTTTTGAGGATGAAGCCCACATAGGTCTTAGACCTGTGCGTGGGTAATGAGTTGGATGATGGTGATTTATGAATTGGACCTACAGTTTTAGGTGGGTTCCGAACCACCGGGAAGTGATTTTCAGCAGAGAACAGTGTCTTTTTTGCTGGCCAATCTAATCGGTCACCGTTACAAACAGGACCTACGAGAACGCAGCTTATCTATCTGATTGAACAGATACCTGCTACGGCTCGCGGCTATTTGGTTTTCTACCGCTCTCAAAAATCTATAGCTAGTAGCATTGACAAATAATTCTCAGATGAATATTGATTTTTAGGTACAATTTGCGTTCAGTTTTGTGTTATGTGTTTGTTGAGACTCCAACTTATATTATTGTTTAATCATATATCATAATAATTATTATTGCTCATCTCGGGGAAACCAATGTTCTCTTTGAGTATTGCAACCTTTTTGATACTTGACTGACCACTTTAGTTCTAATTTCGTTTACATGACTGTAATCGATATTAAATTTCAATGGAGAGTAAATTTGGTTTTCATTACATCAAGTTTCATTTTCTGCATGAGCAGAGAAGTGAATGTATTACATCGTGAAATGTAACACAACCTTATACAGCTTTGAAATTGATATTGAGAAAAGTCAATCATTCTCATCTCAATAAAACAACAAAAAATATTTTAAATATAATAGAAATTTTATTTTAATTTTAAGAGGAAGTAATCATTTTTCACCTCAATGGGAAAAAAGAATCTCGAATATGTAGTAACATATTTTTTTAATTCAGAAATGAAAGATCATTTTGAAATTGAAATATTTCCATCAGTTTTTGTCCAGGCATCATTATCACCATTCAACGCCTTCGCTTGTTAGTTCAACTCAATATGAAATAATTTAATTTTTTTAATCTAGAATAAAAAAAATTCAATTTTGTAAAAAATCCAGTCAACATTATATTCAATTGTTTATTTTATTCGTTTATTTTTATTTATTTATTAATTAAGTTATTATTCAGTTCTTTATTTATTCAATATTGTTTATTTTATTCATTTATTTTTATTTATTTGTTGATTGTTATTTTTTATTACTATTTATACAATATTATATTTAATCTAGGATAATATCCAATCAACATTATATTCAATTATTTATTTTAATCATTTATTTTTCAATTTTATCCATTTAATATTATATTTAATCTAGAATAATTATATTTTTCAATCTAGATCGAGTAATTTGAAGATCATTTTGAATTTGGGATATTTTCAAAAGTTATGTGTACAGATATCACCATTCAACATCTTTGCTTATTATTTCAACTGTCACAGTGGCGTACCGATAATGGAGCGAGTGGAGCAGTCGCTCCAGGGCGCAAGGCTCTGAGGGGCGCACCGTTCTTAAGAGAAAATTGCCTTTTACTTACAAAAAATGTATTACTATAATGAAGGCCAAAAGGGGAAAATGCAACACAATTTAAAAAAACCGTATGTAGCCTATACATCGCTGCGCATTACTAAAAGGAACATTCATGTCAAATGAATGAAATCGGTTCATTGAATGAAAGAAATCGGTTCAATGAATGAAAGAAATTGGTTCATGAGTTTAGCCATAAATGCTTTACTAATAGACAGAATGCAAAACGGTCGAATCAAAATTAGTAAATAGTCTAAAGTAGCATAGCCAAAACATTTTATATTGGGTGACAAAAGGTATAACAATTTCAAGTAATTGAATGAAGACGGAATTTATTCTGAAAAAATAAATCCACTAGAAGTTCAATGGTTTTTATATTAACAAGAACAGGACTGAAATACTTCACTTTTGAAACTTACTTCCAAAATAAAAGAAAACTTTTATTGGAATGACAAAATTCTAGAAAAATAACTGCAAATAAATTGATAGAAAAATGAAAAAAATCAAAAACAAGATGTTTGGAAATTGATTAAAGTAGAATCTGGCCTGGCAAAAAATCCTTCATCGGAGATTCGTATCTCTGACAAATACGGCGTAGTTGGAGGAGGGATTCTTTAAATGACCACTATATTAAAAACAGTCCAATCGGGTGGTTGAGTGTGAGACCGATTTTTTTGTGGTGTGGGGGGGGGGGGCATCGTAAGACACTTCCGCTCCAGGGCGCTTGAAACCTCGGTACGCCACTGAACGGTCATAACCATGATGATCAATTTCTGACCATTGTTTAGTACTCTAGTTGATTGTTACAAATTCATTGGAAGTGAATTATAAGTTCTGTTGTAAATGATTGCTTCAAACCGGCGATTCACGAGAACGCCACTAACAGTAATTAACTACCCGCACCAAAATTTAATAGAGAGATTCGAAAGCAGATTCTGCAGTTGATTGCATAACTGTACAACATAACGTAACTGCACCCATATTGAAGTCGTAACTAATTCGTAACCAATGTCTTCAATAATTAGAGAAAACTTTATTAGAATCACTATCATTATTATTTCTGAATCACTAGATGAACTTGATTAATTCATCAGTCATGGCTCAAATTTCGTGTCTCAACGTGAGACAAATATTGGGTAGAACCACTTAGATACCTAAGACCATTCTGGAAAGTTACTCAGGTGTCATGAATTAATTAAACTAGAGTTGTTCAATGAATTGATTAGAATTGTCACCAAATTGATATTAAAATGTAACCGAACACGTTGTCCATCAATGAGCAATACTTATGATGAATAATAATTGATTGAGTAATCATGAAATGCCTGAGGCAGCAATATTCAAAATTAAAGTACTGCATCTTGTAGCTTGAATGGGTGAGTGATCACCGTCAATAAGGGACTCAAGCAGGCCTTTTATGATATATAACTGCTGCTGGTACCTGTTATATACCTGCGGTATATACCTGTTATATACCTATAAGCTGCAGAAAAGACGGAATTTAAACTTCTATTTTCTTTGTCATTAATTCATATTGTCTTTAATAAGAATTGAAGAATTAATTTTTTGAAATCACTATTATTTATAAGTTCTGAGTCACTAGAATCTCAACTTATCTTCGATTTTTGCATAGTAAAGTCATAAAGTATACCCCGTGAAATTTGGATGTTGTGGAACTAATATTATAGAATAAAAAATGAAATTGTCAAATTTTATTTTATAATTCATTAAACTATCTTACCGTTTTTATGTAATCATGAATGCCCATTGAGTTAAAAATGAGTATTTTCACTATTATGTCAATATTTGTAAGTGACGTGACACATATTTTCAATTTTATTGACATTATTGTCATTGTCTGTGATATGTCTGGTTTAGATGAAAACCATTACGACTTCTACTAGTTGACTAATTTTTCCTACTGTAGTCTATGCAACGATTGTATTATGCCTGCCTTTAAGCTACAAGTGAGATTTCAATTGGGACATGAGTAAAACGAATGGCTTATAAGTAACATAAAATCGTTGCATACAATATTTTATCTATGATTTCCAATATATTACGTTTTATTTAACTTATCAAACAATTGAATAACTTACCCTCACTAACATAACCTACAATGATAAGACGATATTTTCACAACCACATTTATTAAAAACATTGTGAAACTAGTTTCGGTTGTTATACCATTATCAATCTCAAACAAACTAAAACTAAATTACGGAGTAGCTTAATATATATACTAAACATGGAATGATACTATTAGCTAAGCGAGAAAGAGGCTGACCTTCATTGAAAGCCACAAGTCTGGTGGGAGGAGTAACAAGGAAAATTAAAAGTCAAATCAAGAACCAAAAACCGTGAACATCAAGAAAGCAACAAAGAAGAACAATGCACAATTAGGCTAGAATTAAAACAATTTAAAAATAAGAAATTAAAAAAATTAAAAAATAGAAGCTCACTGAAATGCAGTCAACCGAGAAAGATACGAAAGTATCGAATTTAAAATGTGGACTAGAATTACGATGAAACCAAGTTAGCTGTATTGAATTGCTTAAATAAATTTGATTATTGAAAGTAGTATTGGAATCGTTTTTTACCAACCTAGTTATATCCAAAATCTTCTAAAATGTTCAATTGTCTGCCTTTGTCAATCAAATGCAGAAATTCAACATTTTCTTCAGCCTTGAACTGGTGTGTATTAGATGCTCTGCAAAATTTGAGTCTCCTTTTTGGGTTTTCCAATCCCTAATATGTTCATTTATTCTACATTTGAGACTTCTACCAGTCTGACCCACATAAACAAGCATTAAATCCCCGCAATTTATCCCTGATATCAATTTTGTCTTTACTACACCCAAACACTTGTAGAAAATTGAACTGCGGTGATTGTAATGCTTGTTATGAGAGTCAGACTGGTAGAAGTTCCAAATGTAGAATAAACTAACTCAGTTTCATCATAATTTTAGCCTACATTTTAAAATCAGTACTTTCGTGTCTTTCTCGGTTACCTTGACTGCATTTCAGTGAGCTTCTATTTTTTAATTTTTTAAACTTCTTAATTTTAAATTGTTTCAGTTCTAGCCTAATTATGTATTGTTCTTCTTTGTTGCTTTCCAGATGTCCACGGTTTTTGGTTCTTAATTTGACTCTTATTTTTGCTTGTTACTCCTCCCACCAGGGGGCGTGACTTGTTATGGCCTTCAGCCAATCCCAACCTTCAATGAAGGTCAACCTCTTTTTCGCTTAGTCAATAGTATCATTCCGTGTTTAGTATATATTAATTGACCTACTCTGTACTTTAGTTTTAGTTTGTTTGAGATTGATAATGGTATAACAACCGAAACTAGTTTCTCAATATTTTTAATAAATGTGGTAGTGACAATTTCGTCTTATTATTCATTATGGATACCTTCCACAATATCATCTCCACCACTACAAAGAAAGTTAACCTATAATGCGTGTTTTTTTTTGTTGTTATGTCCTGAATTGAAATTCAAATTTTTGAATTAGCTGATGTGACAAATGCATAACATTCATTTCAAAGAAATCCTGATTAACTTTTTTGGGGGAATTCCCGAACTCGTAGCTTAGCGAAAAACTCTAGCTTCAGCTTTTCCATAACAAGAGTGGTAACATAATTTTCGTGAAAAGTGATTGCTCATTGAGTATAGTCTTCAGGGTTAGATATAATTTTGTTGGTCATTGGAACGAACGATCTCTATTCTTGTTTGATATCTATAATAACATATATATGTATAATATAGGCCTTTTTGATGAAAAAAATGAGAAAAGTGAAAATGACGAATGAAGTGAAACAGTCCAAGACAGTGAATGATTGAATGAATGCGTTCCCTGATAAAATACATTCGATGTATGAATGATGAATGTGCTCACAATGGATAAAGGTTCTCTTGGTCGAATGATTTTCCTGCCATAGAAGAATAATTTTCTCCAATCAGGTGTGACACTCGTGTACCACAATTTGAAAAATTGCTCCCATTTTTTTCTACATTCTGCTCTCAATTTGCAGGTAGACTACTTTCAGAGAAATATTGATTTTCAATCTAAACCTTCTTGCATTCTAGCATTAAGTCATTGATATACTAGCCTACTTCTTCAATGAAGAGGTTTCCACAGTTGAGCTAGAATATATATTTTTATAGTATATGCGTTGTAAATAAGTCTGGCTGTCACTTGTGTAAATATCCGTTATGCTGTGAAGCATTCATGTTTACACAAGCACCAGGGAGCTTTATTTCACAATGCAGGCCACATTCAATTAATGCCACTTTCAATGAAGGTCAGCCTATGAGAGCCACTAAGAAATTTAACCTATTTTTATTCATGTATTTATTTAAATACAGAAGCTTTCAAAATATATTCCTCTTAGAATATCTATTCCAGAATAAAGTCCAACTATTAATGGCATAACAATACTGAAAAATTGGTTTATTCAATATGAAGTGTCTAACTTATATAAATTCATTTTTATTCATTAAGATAAGAACATACGCTTTTGACATTCACTAATTAAGTGTTAATCCTTTTCCTAAATGCTAAGGACTTGTTGAAAAATAAATTCCAAGTTGACAGTAGACGCTTTTTTTATATGGAAGATTTTCAATGTAGAGAAAGAATAATTACGACTGTCAAAGGAATCTGTACATGACATTGAAGTAATTTCAGAAGCGTCTGTATTAATTTTAAGCTCACAATTACTGAGTAGGTTTGTGTGAATAATCATCTCCCATTTCAAAGACTATTCGTTTAACGTCAGCCCTGGATCTTTTCTCGTTTTTTTGTCAAAAAAGCTGAACCTTCAGGTCGAAGACTCATTTTTTTCATAATATGCAACAATGTTTATCAGAATTTATTAATTTTGAATTCCTTTAATTGCTATTACTTTATACTGAAGACTTCCGCAATGGCGGTATAAAGGAATTCGAAATTAATAAATTCTGTTTATGTATATTTGTCAGTTTATTCAATTGTCAGTCACTTCAAGCTAAAATGTTTATCACTTCTCTCATTGAAAAACATCATACCTTTAGCAGAATCATAAAAAGGGTGAATCAAAAATAAGTGAATTCTAATTTCCACAAAAAAAGGTGTATTTCCATTAAGGTTATATAATTAATTATATCTATCTCTTTCAACTGTGGGTGTGTATGGATAAATCGCTGTAGACTCATACAAATGTATGAATTCATGTGGATGCCATGTAAATATCATGTTTCAACCACACAAACATAATCACAACTTTGTTAAAGCTTGTTAGCTTGATTGAGTGACTGTTAGAAAGATTGCTTTTTTCATAGACGTCCCTTGTATTAATGAATTGAGCTTGCTACTACATCATCAATCAACTTTCATTCATGTATTCTATTTTTTAGGGTCCTGTATGATAATTTCCAATAGAAATGAAAATGAAAACATGCTTTATTCAGTTCAATTTTTCTCTGTGAACATTATTTGTTCACGAGGAGAGCGGATTGTGTGGGATTGATCGTTCCCACACATATCAGGTGCATATTTTTTATGATTTGTACGTGCTGAAAATCCATATCTCATAGTCGAGGGGAAATCTAGGAAAAATACATTTCTCTGAGGATTCGTCACTGGATTTCATCATGCTCAAGATCACCATGTTTACATGTAATCACACGGAGGAATGTATAATAATGTTATTTGAAGCATTTGAGCCCCCCGGCTGTTTTGAGAAACAACAAAGCGGAGTAATGCAGCGATTTTCATAATGTCCCACTATACTGAGGTGGATTTTCATCAAATGAAGATTACATCGTTTTCCATGTTATTACATGCGTGTAAGTTCTATTTTCATTCAGAATGAGAACTAATTTATTATAATAAAAGTGAATATATTCACTCACTTAAAAGCGTAGCTTATGGCTTTAAAAATCACATTAAAAATAAGTACCAATTACTTGAAACTGATTCATGACTTTTTTCGCTTGTTTCAGACAGTCGGGAACGACTTTGTTTCTGACATGTTTCAGCTCAAAACCAGTCGACTTTTCAAAATCATTTTTCATTGTTAATCATTAAAAATGGAATAAGAGAAAATACAAGAAGCACATTAAATCGTTTAATGAGTTTGAAAATAATGTAAAACTACTTGATATTGTCAATAAACAATCATTGATCCATTAAACAACTGTATGTAAAGAGTAAATAAATTAGATTCATGTAGGCCATTGTTCAAGAGACTTGGTCTCCAATCTGTACCTTGCTCATATGTGTATGAAGCTACTTTATATGTAAAATGAGTGATATTAACCAAAATTTTGACGTACACAATTATAATACAAGAAATCGAGGAGATTATCACTTGATGAATCACAACAGTTGCTTATTAAAATAAAAACCTTGTTATATTGGTAGGAAACTCTACAACAAGCTACCGCAGTTTTTAAAGAGTCTTGAATATATAAAAATATTTAAAAACAATTGAAAAAATATTTAGTTGATAAAGTTTTTTATAGTGTACAAGAGTTCCCTTCACATGAAAATTAAGCCTCACCTCAACTAATTGATATAGTAATTATGGTAACTAGTGTATAAAAATTGTATAATTGTTAATCTGACTTGTCTTATATTCCTTAACTGGAGTCTCCAAGACGAAGTCTACAGGGAAAAACATCGTTGCGTAAAGTAGTTGTAGATTAAAGTTATTTATTTATTAATTTCACTGTTTATACTTATAGCTCCTTGTTTTTTTATAACTTTTACTTCTGTCAACAACAGCGGCGCCATTTGGGGATGGCAGGGGGCCGATTATTGCCACTTGACCCCCCCCCCCCTTTGACTGAAATGGCGTTCCTGTCATCGATATATGAGAACACCGTTCTTATGGTTCCTGTTCAACAATAAAAGAAACAAAGAAACTGCGGACCATTGGAAATGTTTGTTTCTTTAGTGATCCTCACGCAAAATGACCAAGCTCCAAAAGAGGTAAGCTTTTACCCTGTAGTTCTTCTGTACTCACGTTTCTTGAGCCACTTGATTCAATTACTTTTTTGTACAAAGCGGTTAAGTTTCAAAATGGCGAGATGATCAAGATGGACAACACTGTGATGAAAACTCTCCACTATCAGTTTTTCAGCTCGCCAAGTACTAACATCTTCAGTTTTACAAGCCAAGCACGACTGATTTATGATACTATTACTCAAAGACCATGGTTGTCTGCTCTAATTGAAGAAAATCCTCTTCTGTCTCTCTTCTCTCTCCCTTCTTTCTACTTGTCTACTCGCTTTTATTCCTCCTCCCGTTCACCATCACAAGTTGACCAAGCAAGTGCGGTTTGTTAGTGTGTTTCTGTCTAGAAACAAGTGACTTGAACGACTGAAATTGAGTCATGAATCACGTTGATGTTGAAAGGTATCCTGAAAAAACAGCTGTTGTCTAGAGCGGTAAACTTTTAGAATGAGTTTTAACGCAATTTTCTGAAAATGTAATAGCTTGTATCTTGTATTAAGTCATAAAACATTATCTTGTAACATTTTACACTGAATTTTCATCTTTGAAAAGTCTTCTCTTGGTTGAATAACCCTACTCCATTATTGTCCAAGAACCTGAATAAGACTAGTTCAATGCAAAACTGTTATCTACAATGTTTATTATAGTTAATTTTTTAAGTGAATTCAACGACTTGCAGTCAACTTTAATTGTGAATAAATAATATTATTTAGTGAGTAGTAATATTATTTATCCACAATTAAATTGACTGATTGGTTATTATTTATTCATAGTTAAAATTGACTGCAAATCGTTGAATTTACAATAAAAAGTTTATTTTTTTTCGTTTTCATAAACTTCTGCATCAATGCTGAAAAAGGATTTTTAGATTTTTTTACTTTATAGTCGGTAATATTCTTTGTCTGAATATTTTCAACTTCGGCTAGCTTCATGAGTATATTGGAAATATCATTAATTATAGTTTTCTACAGACAACAAAATTTCCAAGATCTTAAATTATGCATACGGTACTCTTTTTGCTGAAAAAGGGAGAGAGCTGGAGCTGACAGAAATTTAGCTGAAAGAACCTTGCATAATTAATTATAAATGCTCACTTGAGAAAGGATGAATCAATTGAATAATATTTGGCTACGAATTAGTGTTGAAATTTAAACGTTTAAAGTTAATTTTTTTTTGTTTTTTTTTGTCACTAAACTGTGGAAGAAAGTGGTTCATTTTAAAAGTTGTCAACAGATGAATGCTCAGTTTTGGTTAATTTCATAACCTTAATTTGAACAATTTTATTTTAAAAAAAACTATTACAGTATTTGTTAGAACGGATCACCATTTTCCCATGGCTAAACGGCGAGATAGAAATACCCGTGAAGATTATCCCCACCATATAAACTCAAATCAACATGGTAAGTGATGGTTTTGGGTAATCTTGAAAACAATCATGGTATTTGACGTGAAAGAAGAGTGGTATCAAACAATTTTATAGAATATCAAAAGTAGAGTGTTATAAAACAATTTTTTAGAGTATCAAAAGAAGAGTGGTATCAAACAATTTTATAGAATATCATCAAGTAGCTTTTTATATTGAATATTACAAAATAATAATAATAATGAATGACTTTCATTGATCATGATTTAAACAGAATTTATCAATTTCGAATTCCTTTAATTGCTATTACTTGCAATTACAAACTAACTTGTGAGATACGAGCCGATATGGCCAAGTTGAAAATGAATGCTGCTGTGCAGAAAGGTCTCCATGGTCTAGTGGTTAAGGCGCTCAACCGGCAACTGAGAGGTCCGTGGTTCGATTCCCGGTGGTGACTGATATTTTTGTACAGTAGCATTCATCGATTCCCATCAGCTTTTCAATGCTGTTGTCAATATCCGCCATTGCGGAAGTCTTCAGTATAAAGTAATAGCAATTAAAGGAATTCGAAATTGATAAATTCTGTTTATGTATATTTGTCAGTTTATTCAACTGTCAGTCACTTCTAACTAACTTGTGAGATCATGATTTCTTCATGGGCACAGTACAGTTACAGTAGTATAAGTTGTAGTCTCACCGTTAATAAGAGTCATGTCATTGGAAATATTTTTTACCCAGACTACAATTTCAGGTAAAAATACCAAGTGCAAGTAAAGTTGGTACATGTATAGCTTTTGAGTTATATTGATAAAGTAGACTAATTTATGTCATAATTTCTCATAGTTTTTATATTAGGTATATTGGAACAAAATAAAATAGCAGGCTATTAATAAAAATATTATCCAATCTATAACCACTTCTTATTCTAAAATAAATATGCCATTAGAAATTTAAGCAAGGGAACACCACTTACTATTTATAATATAATTCAATGTGAACTTTTTAATGGCCACTTACAGTCAATTTTAGTTGAGAATAAATAGTATTTTTACCCACTTTGCCTTTGAAGATGAGTCTCATGACTCAAAAACGTTTGGCCTAAAGGTAGTAAAAATATTATTGATTATAGTATCACTAAATATTATTTATTCTCAATTAAAATTGACTAAAAGTCGTTGAATTTACCATGAAAAGTTAATATTAACAGTCCTTTATGGAATAAGAAATCCAGGAATTTCAAAATTATACATTCAATGGTGTTCGAATAAAGAAATAATGTGTGAAAAAACAAAATGGCGGCTGTGTGAGTAACTGGGGACTAGAAAATTTTTATTACAAAATTTACTTTTGTTAGTAGTCCAGAAACACTGCCTAGAAGTATTGGTAGAGAGTTCCGAAACACTCTGTATATGACCGACATACTAACAGTAGCCTCGTTTTAGATGAACGGTGTGACGCTCAGCACGTGGCTCGCTCTACCGACGAAAATATTAACAACATTGGCAGTTTGACTAAAAGGAGAATTTCTTTCTCAGAAAATATTGAGAAGTTTGTTGGAGCTTGAAAGTTGGAAAATTTTATTGGCGAAACCCCTGCAATTTCTCTATAAATGATATTTATGCCAGATTTGTCGATAGATAGATGATAGTCTTTATTATTATCACTATACAATACAAAGGGCGAAATTAAGGCACAAGAGCCCCCTCCTCCATTTAACTGACAATAGATAGATGAAAGTTGATAGAAGTCATAAATATAAATTCAGAGCATGAGATTAATCAAAATCGTAGAGACCGTTTACGATAAATTTGTGAATAAATTATTTTTCACATCAATAAAGTATGGTAGTAGTATTCATATAATTTGGCAGTGTGTAGCAGATGGAACATGCTACATCTGAACCCAGCATACTGCTGCCAAGTTCTATGAAAACTACAGTACTACCATTTGAAATTGTATATTATTGAAAAGTTTCGTAACAGGTCCTTAATCTTGAGTTTCAAATTTGAAGTGATTCCATTCATAGAACTTGGGACATATACATGAATGACATATATATACATAGATCACAGATATATATACAGATCACAGATCAACACCCAAAAAAAAAACACTTTTTGGACACAGATGACTGAAACGTATATAGCTTATAATATTAAAATTGGGCTAGTTATTTTTTTTTTACAAAACTCCTTATTTATGATAGTAGGGCTAGGAAAGTAAATTTTATGTTAATAAAGGTTTAAATACCTGCGTTTTTGTATTCAATAATTCTATTAACTATAATATTCAATATTCCATTAACTATTATTGGATACCTCAATTATTTTGTGAAATATGGGGGTTCAAAGTTGAAATTTTTCTGTTTTTTGGGAGCAATTGATTTCACCTGAGTGATTTTAACTTTTGATAACTTTCCATAACTAAAAGACACATTGAGGAATAAAATTACATGTTTTTTATTACAATCTAACAAATATTTTTTTCCAAGTAATTTTTTGACAGATTTTTAGTGTTTGAAAAACTAATTACATGATTGGTGTAAAAAATATGTAATTTTATTCCTCAAGGAGTCTTTCTTCATCAGGGTTTTCATCAGCAGGAAAAAGATTATTTTCTTTAATTCAATAAATTGATACCAAAACGCAAAATATAAAATTGATACAAAAATATTTATTAAGTGAATACAAATTAGAACGTGCTTACAATTAAAATATATATAGTGATAGTGATATCAAAATACAAAATATATAGTGAAACTATTGTGAAAGCTTTTCTTTTTCAAGCTAACCCCCTAAACTTAGCCTCCCCCCCCCCCCCTCCAAAGTCCCACAGTCATGATCGGTTCTTTGGAAGTCGATCTGTCTTTTCCAATTATTCTGTTCCCAATCGCAAAAGCAAAAACGACAGTATTGCCCTAATTTTAGATTCAATATCTGATTTCTGCAGCTATTGAGATTCACGAACTTTATATTAGGTTTTCTCCCCTCTTTAAAAGCTGGTACACAACTATTGTCTGATGATCAATTCCAAGCAAGCACATTAGACAAGGTTCAGATTCAAACAGTCAACAGGCTAGCTTATCATGTGGTTATTCCACATGTAACTTTTCGATAAATTCCATGCGAGTCCATTCATAGTGAAATATTATTGTCTGCCGAAAATGTTGAGATAGGAGTAAACTGTATTGAAGGGATTTGAAGGGCTAGATGACGGCTGTGGAGGTGGCTTATTACAACCTAGGGGAGCAACAACTGTTCCGTTTGAAAAGTCTACAGCTTTAATCCATCCCTTTATGATTTTTTTTATTTCTGCTCTTGCTTCTTTAAGTTGTGGTGGATCACTATCCTTCTCAAGATCCAAGTCCCTTACGTGACCGACATCTGAAATAAAATTTTCAATTTAACTAGTAGTTCATGCAAGATTGTATTAAAAATGCCTTTAAGCAACAAGTGAGATGTAAATTGGAACTCGAGTGAAACGAGTGCCCTATACATCTCACGAGTTGCTTATAGGTAAAATCAAATATTTTCATACTTTATTTTATCTACGATTACTAATATATATCATTAAATTTAACTTACCAATCGATCGAATAATTTACCCACACTAACATAACCTAGAATGCTTGTTGTTCGAATCTGAATTGAAAATGAAAATTGATTTTAAAGTGTTTGAATCAGCCGATGCGACTATAATGCAAAATTTTCATTTTGCCACTGTTTTGAAGAAATCCTAAATTCTGATTGGTAATCTAACCTAAACTAAAAAGTGACAGTAGTTTTAAAAAAGCTTCATTATAGCACTACTTTGATAATACATAAAATAAATAAGCTGTATTTACATTGCCTTCTCACCTATCATATCTATTTTAAAAAGTACCGTAGTCATAGATAAAAAATATTTCATAGAATACAGATTTTGATACAATTACATCCAAACTGGAATAGCAGCGACTAAGTTTCTGTACCAGAATAAAAATAAAGAGTACTATATTAATGAAAATGATCAATTTCATGTATAATTGACATGGTAAGCTGCCTCCCAAATGGCATGTACTGTCATGGCAACCAATGCTATAGGTTGAATCCGGTGGTTGAATTTTCATATTAATTAATTTATTTATTTGACATGAGTACATATATGAGAGCACAAGCAAATCCCATTTTTGCCCCTCTAACTTAAAAATGTAACTTTAATTATATATAATGTGGGGGGAAAATAAACAAAAGTAATACATTGAATAGAGAAAAAAATTGGAAAAAAATTATATTGGATGATAATGATAATGATGCTTATGGTCAATGATAGAATATGATATATGAAGACGAAGAAGGATTATTATAAGACGATATGGATTCACAGCACCGTAGGCATTGCTCAGTGCAACAAGATGTTCAATACGATGAGACAAATGACTTGATTTTTAGGCCTCTGACAAGGCTGTACTGGGCTGCAAGACGCTGAATAACATCAAGTGAACAATGCAGGCCTAGTATGAATAAATTTAAAATTCATAATTGTTTATTAAATTTAAATACTTTATATTTTTTAAATTATCTAGATTATTTCATTATATTTTAATCATAATTATTTTAGTTGCGTACAGCCTCACTCTTATTCATGGGCGCCATTTTGGTTAAATTTAGGGGGGGGGGGGACAAGCGGCTATAATCAGGCAGATTCGTTGAAAAATCCATCTAAATTGCTTGAATTTTGCTTAATTATGTTCCTTATCACTGTGATTTTAAGTTAATATTAATAAAAAAATTCCAATATTCCAATAAAAATATTCCAATATTCTAATAAAAATATTTTGTTCAACAAAATAATACTTAGCCTATATCAATATACAATATACATCATAAAATAATATCATTTTTTGTTTCATTTTGGGCATATTTTGGTGGTTTTGTCCCCACTGCGCTCCCTAAAAATGATGCCCATGCATTAATGTGATTTTTATAGTACTTAATTACATGCATTCAAATACACGCAGGTACTTTTTCATTCCAACTATAGTAACATTTTAGTAGATTAATTTGAATTTTCTAAAAATGGATAAATGAGTTCTTTTTGATAACGATCTTCTCAAAAACTATCAAAAATTTTCTTAACCGTTATTGATAGACAATAGAAAAATTAATCTACTCACTCGGGATGACTAATGCTTTGTATCCTATTTGGTCATTACTTTCCGTGATACCAGCAGCTTGATATGGATCAAGTTGACCTTGAGTGAATAAGACCTGACCCTGCTTATAATTGAATCCGCCATAGTAAGCATATGTTTGGTCAATTTGTTTTTTTATATATTCTGGGGTGAATCTGAAATTATCACAGAAATGGAATATCAATAAATCATAAAAAAAAAAATGGGAAATTTAATTATTTTTTAAGCTTTTGAAATGACAAAATTTTGTGCAATAAGTTGTTTTTCGTCCCACATCCATCAACACAATTGAATTTTGTGCAGAACTGCAACTTCATAGCAAACATAATTTTTCAAAACTTTTTGGAATTAAATCACCTTCAAATAAAATCGCTTTTTTCATACTCTTTGGTAAGGTGAATTGTTGAGACTTCTCACAAATCATTGAAGAATTTTTTTAGATAATTCCAATTAGAGTCAATGCGCCTAGTATTAAGAAGAATAAGTAAAGCCCCTTACTTGCAGTTATGAAAGCGAAACTACGTTTCAATCTGATAGGGATTCGCTTCAATAACTGCAAGGTGGAGAGTTTCACTTCAACTTATACTTCTTTTTTCTTTTTCTTCCTGATCATCATAAGGCTAAAATTACTTGACAATTTTTGAAGTATGATTTTTTATCATAAATATGCCGTTTCATCTTAAAGAATCTTCCTATGAGACATCAAAATCAATTGTAATTAAAATGATAGTAAGAAAAAATCATTGCAATAAAAATAGGACATTACACCATAACTCAACATTTTAAAGATGTATTCAACTTCTAGTAGGTCTGGATTAAGATTATTAAAAATAATTTTGTTTCGATTTTTGAGAACTGAGAAAATGAAGGAGGGGATATGACGTTTTTCAGTTCAGTGACAGCTGATCAAGATATTGTCAAATCTGTGATAAGCATAAAACGTCTGGTGAATCAAGTGAGTTTGAACACAATTAATTCACAAAATAAATAAATTGAACAATTTTTTTACTCACTTGTCACCAAACACATCTTTACATCTGTCATCAAAAAAGTCCAATCCCAATGTGTTTGCAAAAAAGCTGTTACTAGAATCAGACGTCATAAATTCACCAAGCTCTGTGCAGGATTGCCATAGAAATTGGCGAACTGGAAAAAATTAAATGAGAATGGAATGAAAAAAATTATAAAAGTTTCTCAAAAATATAGCTTTATCAATCCTATTCATGTTGTAAAGAAAAAAAATAAAGTCAGAAACCTTGAACCATGTCATGGTTCTTTTACTTACAGGAATAAAAGTGACAGAATTTTGCAGGTATTCTGACCTATTAATTCGGCTTATACCAATAATTTATTCTTATGTTTCCCATGTTTTTTCAACTATTTCGCTGATTATCTTAATAATCACTGCTATTACAAGCTTGTACCGCGTTTTTTCTATATGTTCAGCTTTAGTCGTTAAATTCAGTCGTTTTTTTCTTAACAGAGTAATAGAACGTTTGTTGGATGAACTATCTCGTTCAAAAATCATTATTATTTAATGTGTCTCAGTAATAAATACAACAAATGCCAATCAAAATCCGAATAAAGGCACTTTAGACTTCTGAATGAGTGAATGACCTTGGAGGGCGCAATATTTTTGTATTCTATTTAATAAGTAAACGAACAATATTGGTCCAGTATTTCAGTATTTTTTATTTCTACATTTTTTCTCTAATAGTTGACATCCATAATTCTTTCAATTTCAATTTTTATTTTTTTGGAGGATGAACCCCACACTTAGGTATGAGACCTGAGCGTGGGTAATGACTTGGATGATGGTGATTGATGAGTGGGGTGGGTTTTAGGTGGGTTCTAAACCAAAGGGTTTTAAAAAAAGATTTTACAGTAGAGAACAGTCTTTTTTGCTGTCAACTCAATCGGCCACCTTCTCAAAGGGGGCCTTGTAGCCCCAGTGGCATAGCCAGGGGGGTAAATGGGGCCCAGCCCCCCCCCCCCCCCCCGAAATTTCAGAAACAAAAAATTCTCAAATAACTAATAGATAAGGACTTCTTAAAGCTGAAGGATTCTATCTGTATTGTTGTATTATAACGAACAGAATACAGAAACCCTGATTGTGTATCAGAATATAGCTACAGTTATAGTCAGTTTAATGTACCGTATTGTTCAAATATTGTCTCAACATTTACTAATATAGAAACTTCTACATTCTTTATTTAGGTGCACAAATGGATAATTTTGATTTAAATTGAGCTGCGAAATCGAATAAAACATGTTAGAAAACTGTAACTACCGTGATTATTAAGATATTACATTAAATAAAACGCAATTTTTAAAGTTTGAAGTGGATTAATTTTGTTAATTATTGATAAATCACCTTTTTGAATAAACTCTTGTAGAAAATTTAGTTTTGAAGTTAATATTCTGTACAACCCACTAGCCTAAACGCACCCAAAGTTCATGAAATCGGGATTTTATAAATGAAAACACACAAATAAATGCAAGTTTTATGCAAGCGTGTAAAATTAGTGAATTATGATAAAAGATTCCGATTTCATGAACTTTGGGTTGGGTGCGTTTTAGGCTAATGTCATATATTGTATAAAACTTATAAAAAGATATGTTTTCTTCATGTTTATTTGAATTCTATTTTTATGAACTTGAAATGCAATTTATTATCATTCTATTAATTTTTAGATTCAGTACATAAGTCATGTATATGGTTAGTTTCATTCAAGGGTTTCGACTCAAAATAGCCACAGATATTAGTATATCAAACTTAATCATTTCAAACCTGACCAGCTAGGCTCTTGGGTAGTAATTTTACAAAAATTTCTATTAAACATTAGAGCCCAACAAGTTGTCTAGATTAGCATTTTACACCACTAAATTTTAAAAAATTCTGGACCCTCCTATCCCCCAGACCACTCAACCCATAGTGAGCCACTCAATCCTGGCTACGCCACTGTGTAGCCCTCGTGCTAATCAACTCAAAGAGTAGAGCTTGTAGCTTATCTTTATCTGACATTACAGATACCTGCTACGGCTCGCGGCTATCTCTTTTCTGTCATTGAAGTACGGCAATCATTAAAGTGTACTGCAAAATTAATATTCTTGAATAGGAAACAATTGCTGGTCATTGTGCGTACTTCAAAGTAAAACTCTTGTGAAAAATTGACATAACTTAGAATTTGGATTATTCAGTGTAGAAATTGTACTGAAGAAAGCAGTTGTGAGCGGTAACCTGTTCCATCTTACTTTATTGCATGAACATTTATATACATAAATATATAAATAAATGACTAAGTTTATGAATGTACAATGAATAAATAAACTTTTCATAGTAATTTCAATGACTTGCAGTCAATAATTATAATTGTGAATAAATAATATTTCTACTTACTTTTTGGCCAAACGTTTTCGAGTCAGGGAGATTCATCTTCAAGGCCTGAGTCTCAATGACTCGAAAATGTTTGTCTAAAAAGTGAGTAAAAATATTATTTATTCACAATTAAAATTGACTGCAAGTTGTTGAATTTACTATAAAAAGTAGTTAAAGTCAATAAAAGACCAAGAAATCAAAGAATAAATAAATTGATTAATTAAATGAATAAATAAATAACATTTTCGTCATAATCGTACATATTCACCACTTCACTGAGCGTTGAATCGAGCTGGTAAACATCTGTTTCCAGAAAGAACATCTGATTTTCATTACCGCATCCTTTTTCAGCGCGGTAATTGATTTTTCCTACAACTGCTCGTAAAGTAGTTCTTTACGTACTGAAAACTAATTGTAAAATGCCTCTTTACTGCTCAGCAAGCGGTAAAGTACTTTACGCTCGCCAGCTGTTTTCTTTACGCTTCTGTTTTGATTTTGATGTCTTCTCATTGGTGGATCGCGGAATCCGTGAATTCACATAACCTCAAAATGGCGCACGCTAACCAAATCCGCGCACGGTCTGTGATGTTACAAACTACAAGTTTTTATTGTGTTGTAATCCAGAACTGCAGTTGTAGGAAAAATATTGTATGCAATTCGCGCGTAAAGCTTCTTTATCGCTCTCGCAAAATTACTGTGCTCCGCTATGCGTCGCGCAGTAAATGTTTTGGCTCGAGCGATAAAGTCGCGCTTCACGCTCTTAATACATAAATAACTATTTCCTACAACTGCTTGTAAAGTAGTTCTTTACATACTGGATACTGATTTTAAAAAACCTCATTAGTGCTCAGCAAGCAGTAAAGTCAGCTGGCGAGCGTAAAAAGTACGTTACCGCTCGCCAGCTGTGTTTGATGTCTTTTCATTGGTGGATCATGGAATCTGTGAAATGCTCATAACCTCAACAATGGCGAGCGCTAACCAAATCCGCACACAGTCTGTGATGTTACAAACTACAAGCTTTTATTGTGTTGCAATCCAGAACTGCAGTTGTAGGAAAAATATTTTATGTAATTTGCACATGAAGCTTCTTTATTGCTCCTGCAAAATTTTGCGCTCCACTATGCATTGCGCAGTAACTGTTTTGGCTCAAGCGATAAAGTCGCACTTCACGCTCTTAATACATAAATAACTATTAATGCATTCCAGCTGATCGAGAATTTGGAAAAACAGCTGATTTCAGAAGTATTTTTAGTATTTCACTGCTGTGATGGATTTAGAGACTATGTTTGATGATGGTTGTTGTACTAGCTCAAAGTTTATCTTTTTTTATGTTTTAGACTAGTATGATGAAAAATATCGTATGTAACTCGTCCAGGAAGATGTTTACTGTACTCGTATGATAATACCGCACTCGACTTCAACTCGTGCATTAAGTTATTGTACCTGTATGGTAAACACCATTCTCCCCACTTGTTACATAGTATACTATTATTTCTATCCATGTATCTCTTTAGCATGAAAATACAATAAATTGAAAGTATTCACAATACAGTACTTACATGGGTCTTTAATGTCGTAGTTAGTATGTCTTAGGGTCCTTCTACGTTTTCACTATAATCGTACCCGGTGCATGTTGTATTCCTCTATTGTATTT